>JABSTQ010008853.1:0-212652 GCA_013358835.2 Ixodes persulcatus
TCCGTCAGCCCGTTGGTCTGCGGGTGGTACGCCGTGGTGCGACGATGGCTGGTGTGGCTGAGACGAAGGACTTCTTGTGTCAGCTGGGTCATGAACGAGGATCCACGGTCTGAGATCAGGACTTCGGGAGCGCCGTGCAGGAGGACGATGCATTCAATGAAAAACTTGGCAACTTCCACAGCAGTCCCGGAAGGAAGGGCTTTCGTTTCGGCGTACCGCGTGAGATAATCTGTGGCGACGATGATCCAGCGATGTCCCGACGTCGACGGCGGAAAAGGGCCAAGTAGATCCATTCCGATCTGCTGGAAAGGTACTGTTGCGGAGGAATTGACTGCAGAAGTCCGGCCGGCCTCATCGGAGGTTTCGTGCGTCGCTGGCACTCGTGGCATGATCGTGTGTATAGGTGGACGGTCTTGGGGAGCTTGGGCCAGTAATACTTTTCACGGATACGGGCCAGTGTCCGGCTGTAACCAAGGTGTACAGACGTTGGGTCGTCGTGGCAGGCTTGGAAGATCTCCTCCCGAAGGTCGGTTGGGATTACCAGCAGCCAGGGCGAGTTGTTGTTCCCGAAGTTCTCTTTGTAGAGCACACCTTGTCGAATGGCAAATGTCGGCAGGGCGCGTGAAAACACGTGGTATGGCACTTCCGCGCCCTTCCAGGTGCTCTATCAGTGCGCGCAGCTCAGGATCGCCTCCCTCGTTGACGTCGCGCCATGTCGTCGGTGTTCACTGCGCCCAGGAAACACTCGTCGTCATCGTCGTCGCTGCTGCCGGAAGGTGTTTCGACGGGAGCTCTGGACAGGCAGTCGGCGTCCCTGTGCTTGCGGCCTGATTTGTAGACCACGGTCATGCTGAACTCTTGTAGTCGGAGACTCCATCGAGCGAGGCGTCCTGACGGGTCCTTGAGGTTCGCAAGCCAGCAGAGCGAGTGGTGGTCCGTGACTACACGGAACGGGCTCCCGTATAAGTATGGACGAAATTTCGTGATTGCCCAGACGACCGCAAGGCATTTTTTCTCAGTCGTGGTGTAATTTCTCTCCGCCTTGGACAATGTCCGACTTGCGTAGGCGATGACTCGCTCGGTTCCTTCTTGTACTTGAACCAGTACCACCCCAAGTCCTGCATTACTAGCGTCCGTGTGAATCTCGGTTTCCGCTTCCTGATCAAAGTGTCCAAGGACAGGAGGTGTCTGGAGTCTTCGCTTCAACTCGTCGAATGCCTGCTGCTGCTCCTCGGCCCATTCGAACTTCTCGGTGTCCTTCGTGAGGTTTGTGAGCGGTGCGGAAATCCTTGCGAAATCCTGAACGAAGCGTCGATAGTAGGCACAAAGTCCGAGGAATCTTCGCACGGCCATCTTGTCTTTCGGCGCTGGGAATGCCGCGACGGCGCGAGTCTTCTCTGGGTCGGGGCGGACGCCTTCGTTACTAACCACGTGGCCTAGAAACTTCAGTTCGTCATAGGCGAACCGGCACTTTGACGCCTTGAGGGTGAACCCGGCGGTCGTTATGGCTTGGAGAACAGCTCGGAGTCGTCGCAAGTGCTCGTCGAAGTCAGTTGAAAACACTACGACGTCGTCAAGGTAGACCAGACAGCTCTGCCACTTCAGCCCTGCCAGTACGGTGTCCATGACACGCTGGAACGTTGCTGGCGCCGTACATAGTCCGAAGGGCATCACTTTGAACTCGTACAGTCCGTGCGGCGTGACGAAGGCTGTCTTTTCTCGGTCCCGTTCGTCGACTTCGATCTGCCAGTAGCTGCTCTTCAGGTCCAACGATGAGAAATATCGAGAGTGGCGCAACCGGTCTAGAGTGTCGTCGATGCGGGGAAGCGGGTACCTGTGGTGAAGTTGTCCTGGAAGGCAATCTTCAATTGCTCTTGGGAAGAGGAATAGGCGTCGCAAGAGGAGTAGCTGAAGTTCAGGATGGGTGGACTGTGGTTCTCGTGACGAATTTCCGAAATGAAACGCAACACCTCACGAAAGGGGCAGCCGTTGGCCACGTCGAGGAACTTCGAAACGCCGCCGAAATCGCCACGATTACTGACGAAACCTCGGCACCTCAGCAAGACAGTACGCCGCCAGCGCAGCTCGACATTGACCCTAAGCTTCCGGGCCCGAAACGACGGCAGCTGCTTAACCTCCTCGCCGAATACCACGACTGCTTTTCGACGTCGTCGAAGGTACGCCAAAAAACCGTTGCGAAGCACCGCATCGTCACCGAGGACGACGCGCGCCCTGTGCATCGATCGCCGTACAGAGTCTCCGTTAAAGAAAGGGAGGTAATCCAGGAGCAAGTTCAAGAGATGCTGAGAGACGACATAATCCAACCTTCAAATAGTCCGTGGGCCTCTCCAGACGTGCTGGTTAAGAAGGACGGAACGCTTAGGTTCTGCGTTGACTACCGGCAGCTGAACGCGGTGACGAAGAAAGACGTCTACCCCGCACCTCCACCAAAATGTCACGAATGACAAGTGATGAGGCGGCGAATAACTGAGTAAACTAAACGTTTAATCGGGCGAACTTCTGCCCAAAAATAAAGAAGGAAACAAAAGAAAACAGTAGAGCGTCGCGGGCGTCGAAGTCGGCGAAAGAGCGGAGTCGAACGCTGGGGCGAAACTGATCCCGGCTCGCCACGCGGAGAGCCTTTTGTATCGGCGTGGGTTTCTAGAACATCCGGCCTAGAACGTTCGGGGCGTAGAACATTCTTAACTCGGTGAAACGGGAAAGTTCTTGAACTTGCGAGAATGACAAGTAGAAAGAATAAATAAAATACATTTCTCGCCCAGGAATCGAACCCTAGCTCACCGCGGGGGAAGCAAACACGATAACCGTTAGGCCACGGCCGCGCTGCCTACTTGGCAGCTGCGCGCGCGGCAATATACCCGCTGTGGTGCAACTGTAACTCTACGACTTCGATGTATGGATTATAACGAAGCAATATTTTCGAGGAATTGAGCTTAAGATGAGACTGGTAGGCGCTGTTTATCGCGTTAATAAGATCTTCTGGCGATTCATAGAAGCCCTCGACGATCTCAATTCGGTCCTGAGTCATCAGGTGCTTTACCCTCGTCAGCTCTACCTCTACCTCTCGATCGAATGTATCTTCCTCCACGGGGCTGCCTTCCACGGGCTGACCTTTTCCAAAAACGATCTCTGAAAATCGGAGTTTTTTCGACAATGTAGGTGACATGCGCAGTGCGTTGTTTCCCTGGAAGTTTATAGAGTAACATATTCCCCTTCGCTCGAAAATCGTCTTGGGACCAAAGAGCTCTCGCAGGGCGCTTTTCACCAGCGCGATAAAGTCTCGCTTTGGCTGTATTGGGAGCTGTTTGGTGCCTTCCACTTTCCCGGCATCCGTAGGCCTGACCAAGTACAGCTCGTTAGATGGCCTCGTCACATTCTTGATGCTAAATGGGAAATTCAGTTATCTAGGGCCACCTCGTACGGTTCATTTAATATAATAGGTTGGGACAATTGTACTTTGAACTAGCTTAAGCTATTATCGTGAAAAATTTCCGACGAGGCATTTCAGAATAGATTCACGTAAAACGCATCCCTCATTTTTCTTCTTCGTGACCGATCTGTACGTAGGTCGATAGCAGACTGACCGAACCGCTATCAGGGTTCAGTCTTTTTTTTTCTTTCATTAGCAACCAACCGAAGGAGACACACGGACACAGAGGCGTCTTAGATTTAATGATTGTTTTTATTTCCATGAGTCTACGGTATCCACGGTGTTGAGGCGATATCGAAGAACGTCGGTGGCCAGGAAATGGATGTAGGTGGCTTCGATGTGGTGCTTACAGTGCATCGCGCATTTGATGGTCTTCAGCGTATCCGCGATGAATTCCACCACGTACGTCGTCTCCGATGCGGTCACCTTGGTCAACACCTTGCCCGACCATTGTGATAAGAGCACAAAGGGCTGCTCGTGCGATTCCCACTCCTTGTCCCGCCCCTTGTAGCTTTCGTAGACGTGGGCTATTATCCTGAACACAACGGGGTCCACTTCATATGGAACGAACTTGCCAAAAATGACGAAGTCCACCAGCAGATCGAACGCAGACACAAAGAAGTTGTTGTTTGCTTTTCGATGTGCAGCGCAGGCTTCGACATCGCTCCATCGAGTGTGTTCTTCTGCGCAGCCATCGAGACGTTCACGCACGAGCATCTTTAACGTGCACATCGATTGGAGTGATCTCTCGTCCCCCATCCCGTCCACCCCTGCGTCCCAGCAGCTCCTCGAGATGATGGAACCTGCTGGATTTGTCCAGCTGTGCAACGACCCCAGATACCGGTCGCCAGCAGGAAAGGAGTCCCAACTTGACCTGTGTTTCACCACAAATCCCACTCTCGTATCAGACTGCTACGCCCAGGACAGTTTACTTGGATGTGATCACAAGGCCATACATATCCATAGTTACACCTCGTTTCCCCGTCAGGGTCGCTTTGCCCGTATGGTACACCGCTATGCACAGACAGACTTTACCCACCTCTGCAAGCTCCTCCACCTTGCCCCATGGTCAATGGTGCTGACTGAATCCTCTCGAAACGACATGTACGAGCTCTGGCTCGACTTTATGGCCGCTATTCAGGCCGAAACTGTCCCTCATTTTTATGCCTCCAAGAAGAGAAGGCCGCCATAGATAACCAGCGACATCGTAAAGATCGCACGAAGAAAGCGCCAACTATTCAACAGAGCACGGGAACGACACTGCCAGTCCAGCTAAACTGAAGCCAAGAAATTGCAGAGGGAAGTGAAGAGGCTCGTGCACATATCACATCAGGATTATGTCACGAGTATCGCAGCCCGAGCAGCCAAAGATCCCAAGTTATTCTGGGCCTATGTACGTTCCCAACGGAAATCCTCCTCTCCCAGTCACCCATCCTTCAAGCACAACCATAGATTGGTATCCAACCCCTCCACAATAGCTACCCTATTTAGCGAACACTTCTCATATATTTGGTCACCCCCTGAACCACCTACCCCGTCCCTGCCCCCGGTCCCCTCAAGTCCACCACTAGCACCAGCCTCAATCATCGACAGCCCTGCATCATCCCCTCAGCCCATTCTCTCGTCACTATCAATCACAGAACAGGATGTACATGGCTCAGTGTCCTCCATCCGCACAGCCCAGAGCCCTGGGCCAGACCAAGTGCATCCTGCATTTTTCAAGCTCTCTGTCCCTGTAATCAAGCCTATCCTGACCATAATGTTCCAGCGCCTCCTGGATTCCGGCACTGTTCCCTCGGCCTGGAAGAGGTCCATTATAACACCTGTTCACAAGGGAGGTGGATTTGGCACGGACACCACGGACTCCTATCTCCCCATCGCATCAACCTCAATAGTCTGCCGCACGCTCGAAAGAATAATCAATAAGAAAATCTTGAACCACATGGAAGACAATGGACTGTTTAGCCCCGCACAGCATGGCTTCCGACGATGGCACAGCTGCGAGACCGCCCTGGCCGTGGCTGTCCACACACTCAGCACGTATCTTGATCAGCGAACTCCCTGCAAGTTAGTCCTGTTGGACTTCTCCAAAGCATTCGACCGGACTGACCATGCGCTTCTTCCCCAAAAGATGGAGAAGGTTGGCATTGAGGGCACCCTGGCCAACTGGGTGATGAACTTCGTCAGTGGCCGGACCCAACGAGTGGCCTCCCATGACCACCTCTCGCCGCCCTGCACTGTGCTTGCCGGCGTTCCACAGGGCAGCGTATTGGGACCAACGCTGTTCTCCATCTATGTGAATGACATCACTGATTGGATGCAATCCAAAGCCATATTATATGCCGATGACCTCACGCTCATACAGCCCCTGAACTCACCTGACGCATTTACCTCCCTACAAAGTGACCTCGACGCCTGTCTCCGCTGGTCTACGGTCCACAAGCTGCCGAAAAACCCAAAAAAAGTCAAAGCATGACAATCAGCGTGTCCTCATATAACAGATCACTTACTTGCAGTCTTACGCTTGGTGACATCCCCCTACCTAATGTCAGCAACTGCATAATTCTTGGAGTTACATTCGATCAGAACTAAACTTCAGTAGACACGTGCACGAGACCACCTCCCGTGCGAGGCGCACATTGGGATTCATCACTCACATCACCCGCGGCATGCCGGCGGCATCACTTAGATATCTATACACGGCTATGGTGCTCCCTCAACTCGAGTTTTGTTCAGCTATATGGGATCCCCCCTCAACTGCCCTGAAGAGCTCCCTTGAAGGTATCCAGCGGAGAGCAGCCCTCACGCTCTACAGACGTGTGTTCCCATCATCGTGCCACACGGCCTCGAGGGACCTCCCCACCGCAAAACTCCTACAGCACGCCAAGTGGCAGAGCCTACAACACCGTAGGGATGTGGCAACAATCAGGTTGCTCTGCCTCTTTATGGGCACCGGTCCGCCTGAAGTCCCCTTTCCACTGCGCCTCAACAAACGTACCGGCAGGCTGCAGCCCCCTCTATCGCGGACCCTGCGCCACAGCAAGTCGTGGCTCATACGTGCTACAACTCTTGGAGGTCACTCCCCCCAAAGATGACAGAAACTTTCCCCGACCACCGTGACGACATTCGGGAGCTGTGCAGAGCAATCGCATCCCCCTATAGTGCGTGTGTGTGCATGTATGTGTTGTTTTGGTACTGTACATTTTGTGTGCCTGGACCTTTTTGTCTGTTCCTGACCGATACTTATCTTCGTTGCCCCCCCCCCCTTTTTTTTTTGCCCCTCTAGTCTCAATTTATAGCGCCGCCCGGTCGGTTTCAGGGGCACAAAACGTGTATGGGCGAATTGCCTTTCCCTGAATACCTGCACACCGGGGGCACTGTACAATAAAAGTGCAATAAAATACAATACAATACAAATACAATCTTGTCAGATCGACCTCCGGCGCACAAGTGACGTCCCGAGCCCAAATGCGACAGCTGAATAAACAAAAGCGAACGAGCGGAGCGTCAAAACAATGTATTTTATTTGCATATGAAAAAAAAAAGAAAATAACATCCCGAGCTCTCGAGATATATCAAAACCTGTCTAGACTTGTTCCTGCATGACGAAATTGTATATAGGCTTCGTCACATGACCTGGAGCAATGACGCGTTCAAATTCCGTGGAGGTTTTGCTTGTTTGTTTTTTTTTCACCCAGATTACGAAAGCCATTCCCGAGGTGACGAGTCCGCGAGCACCGTTTGAATTACGCGCGCGAAATCACGTGATAGGAAGACGAGCAACGTCACACGACCATGGTCACATGACCTGCGGCAATGACGCATCCTGTTTTTAACCGTATTACAAAAGCCAAGTAGCGCGCGGGACATCACGTGATCTGAATGCACACATACACACACACGAACAACTAAGATGAGTTAAGCGGTCTTGGAAGCAATGTGCTTGTAGCTCAGAGGGTAGAATGTCGGGCTGGTGTGCACGAAGTAGCGAGTTCGATCCCAGCCGCCGATGAGCCTTTTTTATCGAATAAAAGGGGCATTTACCGCCCAGCGATTCAAATTCAAAACACGATACCGTCATGTGACCGGAGCGCAGCGCCCTCTTTCGGATGCAGCACAAACCCTGTGCGACATCACGTGAGCGCCCTCTGTCGGACGAAGCTCGGACCCTGTGACATCACGTGGTTGTGATCAGATGATGACCGCAGCTGTCAGCACCTGGTCAACCACGCTTGTGGTCTGAGGTTTGAGGTACGTGACCTCACACCTGTACCGCGTACCTCGGGGGGCGGGACCCGTGCGAGCTCCGATTGGTCACTGCCCAACACCCTGTGGGTGGGGCCTCCTATGTCGGGGACCACCGTGGGCGTGGCCATCGATGCCCACGGCCTGACATTGGTCACTGGGATGAGAGAGAGAGGGAAGGGGCCCCGCCCTACTGCGCTGTGATTGGTCGGATTGGGTTTGGCCCCGCCCTCCTGCGCTGTGATTGGTCGCTGTGAAAAAGGGTACACTTTTTCTACTATTTGTCTCATGTTTTCAATTCCACGTTGTAACAAAGTGCTAAAAACGTTTTTTTTTTTTGCACGCGTAGAGAGTTTTTTTTCTTTTTTTTAGCTTATCTTTTCTGCTAAATTGCTTCTCTTCGTGGGTAACCACTTTGGGATGAAAAGTTTTTTTTTGTGTGTGCGTGCAGGGTGTTTTTCTTTTTTTAGCTTTCTCCTCTTATATCCTGAATCGCTTCTCTTCGCTCAATTTTCTTCGCGGCTTGATCGTTTGGAATTTTCCTTCTTTCCTACTTTTTCTTTTTTTTTTGGGTGGGGGGGGGGGGGGGCAAGGGACAGGCTAGATGACGATTGTTTGCGCGTTCTTGAAAACCATCCCGAGGGAAAAAGTTCGATATAGCTAATGTGTTGTTCGCTATAAAAAGTACTTTTTACATTCATTTTTATTTCAATCTTTTTAGTTCCATATCGACAATAATTCGCTGTATGTGGGTTCGTTCTAAACGGGTTTCACTGTACCATACTCATTTCACATACTTATGAAGCAAGAAAGTATACTTTTTTTGTACCTAGAGCACACTGCGTCTATACTTCCAATACACTGCAAGTACACCGTAAGCACAGTACACGTGTACATTTATTAGACAGCAAGTGGACTCCTAGTAGACTATGAGCTTCATGTAGACTGGAAGGATACTGTACTATCAATACTTATGCGGAGACCATGATGGTCTGCTTTTCGAGCAGGGGTTGCGGTGACATCAGAAGGCCGAGCTCCGATTGGCTCGATTGGAAGGCTCCTGGGTAGACCTCAATGCTAGCTCCCTTCAGCTCTACCCACTTTCCTTCCAATCGAGCCAATCGGAGCTCGGCCTTTTGGCGTCAACACAACAAATGTAAAAGAAGCAGACGAACTTCCGCTCCGCAGTGTCAACTATGTGTCTAGTGCGTTTTAAATGCGTTCGTTTATGTAAGGTTTCTTAAATTAAGAAAATCTATTAGGTGAAGCGTTAAAACAAGAAATGAATGTAAAGCAATTGCTGGTATGGACTCGAACCTAAAGCCTCTTTATGCCTACACATTGGAATTATCCACTTCTAATATTATCGCGAATGCCAAAGACGCCTTTTAAATACGGCGCAGCAGAGACGCATCCACGCAAGCAGAAATAGTATAGAAAAAAAGAACGGCAACATACCAGAGGAAAATTATAATTTCCAATGACCATTGCATCCAGAATACAAGACTAAGAAATCAATACGATTCCCTGAAGTTGCTTCGAGGAGCGACACATCGCACCGGTTTTGATCACGCAACGCGCGAACGAATGTGACACTTAAATAAACCTTATCATAATCCTTCCTCACACTTATGATATAGAAAGGGAACTCCAAATGTAGGCGTCACACAGCACAATCAAAAGTAAACCATTTGGAAAGACAGCCGTCTGCGCTTGAGACGAAACGCGGTAAAGTTGACACAGACGGCCCATCCCGCTTCTACCGAGTCTTGAACTGGACGCCTGCCAGAGACTCCCGCAAACGAGGACCATGAAAGCTCGAGGATTTCACAGTCTATAGGCATCTGATTCCTTATCGTTTCGTCGAAACTCGTTTCGTGCAATTACGTTTCGTGGACACTCTTCATGGACACACGTTTAATGGACGCACGTTTCGTCGACACTAAAGTTTCATCAACACTCGTTACGCGAATTGCACGCTGTAGGGGCATTTCGTCACGCGTGTATCACTGGTGTGCGCGTATACCCCCCCCCCCCTTTCCCCGCCAGCGTTCACGCCGCTTCACATCGACAGTCTGCGGCGGCTCATTACAAATTGTTAACCTACCTGACCGACCCATACATGCGGCTTCGCGGCAACAGTCTCATGCAGCTTATTACAGAACAAAAAGATAATCTGAGATGTCGATGGAACGATTTGTCGATGGAACAATCAGTCGATAAAACATCGCGTGTCGATGAAACGATCTGTCTATGAAACGTCGTTCGATTAAATGATTGCCACCGTTCCACACCGCTTCCTCAGGCCAAGCTCAGCGCTACTTTATCGGCTCCGCGCGGACTGTCTTTGCCCCTGCAACCAGGTGCTTGCAAGCTAAACATCCGCTAAGACCCCAACTGCAGCTGCAAACCTGTAAAGGCCGCGTAACCAGTTAAGGTCGCGTAACGCCAGCCCAGCGGCCCAGCAGCTAGGCCCGGTTTGTTAGAGCGAGACCTTCTTACGCGTACCGACGTATCGGCGCGGCATCGGAGGAGGGTTTCACGACATCGCTGATTCCCTTCAACACACATGATTCTCGGTGGAACTGTAATCACAAGCATTCGACCAAAATCACTAATACAAGCACATCAACGCGAACAAAGGTTCTCCAAATTTCCGACGCAGCTCGGCAGGCAACGTCTCCGTTGACAAGATGTCGCGCGTCCTCCGCCGCGTGTCCTCTCTTCCCTGCCAGCCATTGCTCCCAGCGCTCAAAACAAACCGTTATCGCGAGAAAAACAGTAAAGACAAGATCGGGGAAATACGCGTGAAGTCTGAGCCCCCTCCCCTCCTCACCTCTAAGGAGGGTGAAGGAGCGCTGACGTTTCTGCCGCCAGTCAGACAGCGCGTGATATACGAGGGGTGATCAGAAAGTTTGGCAACTCGAATATAACAAAAACTTCCAGGGCTTTGAAAAAAAAAAAATTTTTTAACATAATCCTTCCTCACACTAATGCACTTCTCGTCAGGCCACTCTCTGGCAGTGCACGGTGCGCTCAAGTCTTCGAAACGTGTTCCTTTTAGCTGTATTTCTTCAGATTCGGGAATAAAAAGAAGTAACTAGTGGCCAGAGCAGGACTGTAGGGTGGGTGGTCAAGCTCTTCGAAAGCGCACCATCGAATAACAGCCTGGGCAAGGCGAGACTTGTGAAGGGGGGCATTATAATGCAGGAGGAGGGCGCCTCTTGTCACCAATCCTCGTCGTTTTTCCACGATGGCCTTATGCAGTTTGCCGAGAACGTTAGCATAGTATTCACCTGTTATTGTCCTGATGTTTTCCGAATTATCAATCTGTAGGATCCACTTTTGCGTCCCAGAAAACTGTCACCATTACTTTCTTCCTCGAGCGTTGCGTCTTGAATATTTTCGGAAGGGGGAACCATGCCGGAAGGCACCCACTGCATAGAAAGTTAGTTTGCTTAGGGTTCCCGCTGGTAAAGCCACGTCTCATCACGCCACAAGGCGGGCGAGAAAATCTTCTGGGTCGCTTTCATAGACACTCGAAAGCTCCCTTGACGAATGCAAGCGGTGCTGTTGACCCTGCGTGGAGTCTTCTGTGGCACCCATCGTGCCGAGACCTTGGACATTCCCAAAACGTCATGGATGATTGTGAAAGCAATGCCATACAAAATGTTCAATTCTGTAGCAACTTCGAACACCTTAATTCGTCGATTCTTCATGATGGGGCTCTGAGCTCGGGCTGAATGGTTCAAATCGGTCGAAGGGGTGGGCCGCCCTGACCTTGGGTCTTCTTGCACGTGCACACGACCGCGTTTAAACTCGTTGAACCAACGAGGTACTGTAGCATATGAAGGGCATTCATTGTCATGTACTTCACTATTCTACTGTGAATTTACACGGCGGAACTCATTTTTTGCAAAAACACTTTATGACGCTGTGGTGCTCAAGCTTGAAATCGGGCATGTTTAACTGACTGGCGCATGCAGACTAACAGCGGAACCGGAAGTCTTGATATTACGAACATGTCTGGCTAGAGAGATGAGCTAACCAACGGTTATAAAGACATCACTGTCAGACTTTTGGTTATAGCCGAGTTGCAAAACTTTCTGGTCAACCCTAGTACGCCACCAAGTAGAGAGCCTCAATTGGAGAGAGGGTCCATCTCAAACTGCGGTGATCGGTCGCTACTCGCAAGTGCGCATGCGCTGCATTCTCGCGTGGCGAGGAGGAAAGCAGGAGTAAAGGCGAAGACATTTGCAGACGATCAACGCTTCCGTCACCTCCTCGCAGCTCGTAGGTTCGTATTGCAAATATGGCCCGATGCGTCCCATCAGTCAAGTGGCGCTGATCGATCAGGTGGAATATCTCTGTAGCACAAGCTCTCTATCACCGGGAGTGCACTCGCCTGCGCCTTTGGCGCTTTAGTAACGCAGGGTTCTCCGCTGGGTGGACGCCGGGGACGTCTGCGCCTTGGCGCACGCTGTAGCTAGCCGGTTCGCGGTTCGGAAACTCGACGAGATATTAAAGCAAAGTGCCGCCGTTGGCAGAAAGTCGGCCGACAACAATCCACCATGACGAGCCGATCGAAAGCCGAACGGAGAGACGCGTGTTCTGCCCAGCACCGAATAGCACCTCCATATAATGTTTTCAACACGCTCGTCAAAGGCTTTCGTCGCCAACAGGTCGAAATCTCGCAACGACACCCATGGGCGTCTAACAATAGGCACTGACAACACGCGCAAGAGAAAAAAACAATTCCAAAAATATTTAAGCACTTTTTATGAGTTGTGAATGCGAAAGCATGGATGTCGTTCTTCCGCTCCCTTAGTTCGTTGGGGGAGTGCGAGCGTAGACGGCCACGTTTCGCTACTGCCCAGGTTGCGGCCGCCGACGATATAGATGCCTCAGGCGCTGCCATGTTTCTCGTCGCCGAGAAGAGCAGAAGCGTCCAGAGCCCCCCCCCCCCCCCCCCCCCTTCCCCCCCACTTCCCCCTCCAGCGACACCTGACAGAAGAGCGGCGGCCGAAAGAACGCTCTCGTGTAGCGGTTTTCAATGTTTTAAAACTGATGTAAATATGCATACAGAAAATAGACTTTGCTAACATATGCCCGGGTTTTTCAGGATTCTAAGGAAAATTATTATAGTTAACTAAAAATAAATATTTAGGCGGCCTTCTGGTATTTCACCCTCAGCAATAATACTAGAAAGTAATATGTTTACAACACGTATTCAATTTTATACTAAAGAACTAGTGAGCAAGAGCTAGCTTTTCTAAACCTTTGTTTTGAACTTTTTTTTACTAAATAATATGTCTGTGGCACAATTAAACATGGTTGGCGAAAATCAGCTTAAAAAAACGTGGACGACGAAAGGAACAAACACGCAAAGACGGAGCTGAACTCGCACCGAGGTTTACTACTTCAAACAAAGAAAAAAACATACACAAGTCATATGTTCATCCGATACTACCCTTACACACACACATAGTCGTCATTCCGGTTGCTCGTTATCAGGCAAATTGTGACTTTACGTTGCGTCAATACTATCCGGGAACTTCATTGAAGAAGCCAGGTACGAATAAGTAATTTGTAGTTCAAATTACTTATTTTTCAAATTGACTTCAAGACAAAGTTTTCAAAAATGCTTTCTTCCACTTCTTTATTATAATGCTACATATGTGGTGCAGAACGTCATCATCATAGAGAGAGAGAGAGAAAAAACTTTATTTGTCAGTAAGATGGTGACCTTCTTCCGTTCCTTCAGCTGCTCCACATGGTCGGCAGTTGAAGTCTGTCGGCGACCTCTTGCGCTCTTGCCAAGGCCCGGGACTGGACGTCCAGGTCCGGGCTGGCCAGCGCAGCTTCCCATTGCTCAAGTGAGGGAGATGAAACTAGATCTGCCGGAGGCGGATCCTTCGCGCAGTCCCAGATTATGTGGTCTAAGGTGGCAGGCTCGCCGCATAGTTGACAGTACGGGTTTACTAGATCGGGAAAGATATTGGCGTATGTCCACGGGTTAGGCTGCGACCGCGCTTGCAGTCGCCGCCACGTGGTAGCCTGTTCTCGGCTGAGCGAAACGTGCGGAGGAGGCAGGCTCACTCTAAGCTCCCTGTAATAGATGGTTATGGCCTGATACGTATCCAGCGCCTCACCTCGTGGGGCCCCGACGTCCAAGTCCCCATCACCTGCTCGGCTGACAAAACCTCGAGCATATTGGTGAGCGGACTCGTTCCCCGGGACGCCCACGTGGGCCGGGACCCATACCAGATCCACTTCCTTCCTATCGTTTGGCATCGTGCTAAGAATTTTGTATGCAGTGGTGGAGATACGTCCCCTCGAGAAATTGCGAAGGGCCGTTTCGGAATCACTTAGAATGGTGTTGGTGCTCTTTTGAACAATCCCTAGTGCTATTGCGGCCTCTTCGGCCTCTTCCACTCGGCCTGTGATCACCGTGGCCGCTACCCTGCGCGAGATGCTCACCGCACTCACAGCGAAAGCATGTTGGCCTGTAGTAAGGTTGTAATCTGCCGCATCAACGTACACGGCACTATCGTCCCGTTGATACTTTTTGCTTAACGTCTTCGCCCTGGCCCTCCTCCGGCCTTCGTGACGACCCGCTTGCATATTCTTGGGGAGAGGTTTGACACGAATGATTTCGCGCATCTCTACCGGTAAAGTCATCTGGCTTGAAGGATCTCCACTCCTCATGCCTAAGCTTCTCAGGATGCAGAGCCCCGTCTCAGTCTGCCTGAGCCGCTGCTCTTGCGATGTGAGATGTGCCTCAATGAGCTCTTCAAGAGTGTTGTGAACCCCGAGAGATAGAAGTCTCACGGTGGACGCGTTCCTGGGGAGACCAAGAGCCGTCTTGTACGCCTGCCTTATCAAACAATTCAGCTTTTCGCTCTCGGCCTTCTTGAGGTCTAGGTAAAGAGTGGCGTACACGATCCGACTGATTACAAAAGCCTGAACAAGCCGACATGCATCGCGCTCTTTCATGCCCTGTCGCCTAGTCGCCACGCCCTTAATGAGCCGTATAGTTTGCTGGACCGATGTCGTCAACCTGTCCAGCGTTACCTTGTTGCATCTGTTGGATTGTATGTACATCCCAAGCACTCGCATTGTGTCTACTTCCGGAATTTCGTTTCCCTGAATTTTCAACTGTATCCTGTTCGGCTTCGTTTTGCAGGCCCTTCCGTTATTACGGATAACTAACAGTTCCGACTTTTGTGGGGAGCATTCCAGTCCTGCCCAACGGGCGTGGGCGTCTACGATGTCCGCCGCCTCTTGTAGAGCCGTCTCGATCTGCCCGTCTGATCCCTGACTCGTCAAAATCGTGACGTCATCAGCATATAGGGTGTGTCTAGTACCCTCTATGCCGTTAAGCTTCCTAGGGAGCGTGATCAGCGCGGTGTTAAATAGAAAAGGGGATAACACCGACCCCTGTGGCGTACTCCTATTTCCCAGTGGTATGTGTGCCGACTTCAGATCCCCTATGGTGAGTTGCGCAGTCCTGTTAGACAAAAAATCCCTTATGTAGTCGTATGTATGGCGCCCTACGTTTAGTTCCGAGAGGTTGCAGAGTATCGCCTCATGCGAGACGTTATCAAATGCCTTCTTCAAATTCAACCCCAGGATGGCCCGCGTACCGTGGCCGTTTCCCGGGTCTACGATTTCCTTAGAAAGCTGTAGCATCACGTCCTGCGTGGACAGGTGCGGCCTAAAACCGATCATCGTGTATGGCATGAGGCGATGGGTTTCTACGTGGTTCTGTAAACGCGTGAGAATTACGTGCTTCATGAGCTTACCCAGGCACGACGTGAGGGAGATAGGTCGGAGGTTCTCGATGTCCAACTTCTTGCCAGGCTTTGGTATGAAAGTTACTTTGGCATGTTTCCATGCCGGCGGGATGTTCCCTCCCTTCTAGCACTTATTCATGTAGTCTGTTAAAGCCTGGACCGAGTTGTCATCCAGATTTCTAAGGATTTTGTTATTTATTCCGTCCGGCCCCGCAGCCGATGTCGTCCGGAGTTTCTCCTTCGCAGCCATCACTTCCGTGCCCTTGATGTCCGCATCTAGTGTCTCATTCTCCATTCCAGTGTACCCGGGGGCTCTATTCCCATCTTGTGTCGTGTTAATGTATCTACCTTTCAAGTCCTCAAGTAGTTCTTCACCTGTCCCATCGTACTGATGTACTATCTGGTTCAGGCGTGTCCGAGCCGCGGATTTGGTCGTAGTCGGGTCTAGGAGGTGCCGCAGCAGAAACCACGATTTCTTATTTCCCAGTTGCCCGTTTATTCCGTCACATATCTGCCACCACTGTTGCCTGTTGAGTTCATTGGCGTGTTCTTCAATCTGCCTTTCCAACCTGGAAATCCGGAGTCTGAGCTTCCTATTGTTTTTGCCCGTCTTCCACCTGCCCAGTAGGGACGTGTGAGCCTCCCACATGTGCATGAGGCGTTTGTCTACCGCCGGGTGTTCTTCGGTGGTGTCCAACTCTCCGGTGGCCCGCTCTGCGTCTCGCTTGAGATCGCTTATCCAGGCGTCCAGGTTGGTAATGCCGCCGTCTGCCCGCTTCTCCCTCGTGGTGCGGAATTTATCCCAGTCAGTAATTCTTACCGAGGGTGTTCTGCGTTTGTGTTGCGCCGTGTCGAAGGTAATAGAGACTACATAGTGGTCGCTGCCCAATCGCGTCTGGTGAGCAAAATAAAAAAAAAGCCCGTGAGAAGATATCTAAGAATTGTATAATTTAATCATTTACCCTTACATATTCTAGCTCTCCTTAGAATTCCTAAGCATCATGGGGCTATGTTGAAAAGCTAATCATGAGTATGCATTTCAGAGTTATTTTAATAAATTATAACTATCGTTTTTTAGCCATTCAAGATTAGCTCCATGAGACCGGAGCGCTAACATGCCAAACAATAATTTATCACGCGTCAATCAAGTCAGAACACCAGAGGGGGAGGGATTTCCAGAGGGCGGACTACGGGATCTGGTGAGCTAGGACATCCAGCGGCCATAACCGACTTGTCTCAAATTATGAAGTAAAATAAGATGAACAACCGATTGGTAGGCAAAAAAAGATCTGTGTGCCACGGATATTATCAATATGTGTGCCACAGAGATTATCAAGTAAAATATTGCCAGTAAAATATGTGCCACAGAGCTTATCAACTCAAATATCGTGTGTAAAATTGAAGTGTTTTGTACTCATCATTTCGAAAGTGTGAACTGTGAAGTGAGGTTTCGTTATCCGAGCAGAAATATTTACTATAAATTCATTTTTCTACCCTATATTCACAGAGGATCGTGGGCGGAGTTGTCAGCCATACTACAGCCAAAGTGACAAGCTGTTTGCGGATGAACGAAATTTTACAGGATGGAAGTCTGCGTCAAACTTTCCAACGGCCCTTCGTATGTGGACGTGGACGGCGTCAGAGTGCATTCAGGATACAGCCCAGAAGCTGTCCGCTCGGCCCTTCTGTACGAGCCTTCACCCGAGGACGTGTTCGTGGTCACTTATCCAAAGGCAGGAACCACATGGGTTCAGCAAATCGGATACCTTATCTTTAATAAGGGAGTTCCCGCTTGCAACGCCTTGGAATTCCTCAGAAGTAGCCCCTTCCTCGAGATGTCTGGCGCAACTGTAATGAAACAATGGACAAGACGTGGTTTCATCAAGACGCACCTTCCATACAGTCTCCTACGAAAACATTCCAGGGCGAAGTACATATATGTCTGCAGAAATCCAAAGGACGTCTGCATCTCCCTGTTCCATCACACACGCCTCTTTAACGCTTACGAGTTCGCCGATGGAAAGTTTGAAGATTTTTTTGAGGCGTTCTTAAAGGGAAACACCGACTATGGGGACTACTTCGACCACTTACTGTCGTGGTACAAACACCGCAACGACCCGAACGTCCTGTTTCTTCACTACGAAGAGATCAAACTAAACCTCAGGCAATGTGTCGTGAAGATAGCGAAGTTCATGGGTGAGGAACATCTCGAGTTGCTTCTGAATAATGAAGCCATTCTGGAGAACGTGTTGCGCTACAGCGGCATTGAGTACATGAGGTGGCAGGTTCAACATCTCTTCTCCCATCTCTATAGGAAGGATCTTGTTTCTGAGAAGTGTTCAGCTGGTTCGGAAGATTGCGAAGAAAGGCGTGCTTTTGTAAGAAAGGGAATTGTCGGCGACTGGAAAAATTATTTCAACACCGACATGAATGCAAGAATGGAAGAAAAGATTATCCAAATTTTGTCGAGCACTGATTTGGTCGATATCTGGAGAAAAAATGGCGTTCTGTAATGTAAATACTGTGACGTTAATAAAAATTTTCAATGCTCGTTCGTTCCAAGCTACTTACTTACCGAACCACGCTGTACTCTCCCGACACCACCTATGATAAGTCAAGGGCTGTGAACAAGAATTGTGTCGTCATCACAAGAAAATCGGGAGAGCACGCTGATTGGGCACAATTGCCTCGTCAGTGTTCGGCTGGGTCTCGTGTCCAATGAACGCGCCGAAAACGCTCGCCATCGGCCTCGGGTTCAGTGACTGAGTTTGCGTCGTGCAACTATGGCGACCTTTCAGTGAGGAAGAGGAGGATGTTCGCAGGAATCTATCATTCTAGGCGGTTTCGCCTCTCCCCTGGGCAGTTCGTATTCTTACAAAAAATAAATCTTGGGACAAAAAAAAATTTTGTTACGCAAAATGTGTTATATGTAGGGTTCCTTGTTTTCGAATAAATAAAAAAACAGCGAGAAAAAAAAGTCGCCGGTGAAATGTTTGATTGATTTGTATTTATTGAATAAATTCGAAATTTTAATGTGCACATTCCCTCCCCCCCTCCTTTCCCCTCCCAGAAAAAAAAAAGAAGAAAATTAGGTATTTTAGAATTCTTTTTTTTTAATTTAAAACGTTTTGCAGTCCAAAGATTGGCCCAAGCAGGAGTGGAAAAAACAACCAGTAAAATACAAACAAGCACTTTTGAAACCAAAAATAAAGCACATCGATATACTTGTTTGAGGCATATACCAATAAATGTCATACAACAGGGTGACGTGCAAAGTACTAAAATGCAAGATATTTATACAGAAAAAGAAAGCACATCTAAGAAAAATAACTATCAATGGCATCACTAAAATGGGCTGCCTCAAAAACGCTAGAAGGAAGAGAGTTCCATTCTGAGATGGTGCGGGAAAAGAACGAAAATTTGAAGCGATTCGTGCGTGCAACGATTGGTGTTAATGAATATTGATTATGGTGCCTCATAGGTCGTGTCATTAACGGGATGAGGTAATTATCTGTGCCAAGCCGTACATTGTTTCGTACCATACGAAATAAAAAGTTTAGCCCGGAGAGCTTCCTAAGCAGCTCAAATATAGCTATGCCATTCGTTTTCATAAGGAGTCATGGAGAGTCAATTTTTTTTTACTTTTCCATAGATGAAACTACCCGCTTGCCCTTTGAACCATGTCCAGCTTCGATATGTTATTTTTTGTGAAGGTATCACAGACAAGGCTAGCGTATTCAAGCTTCGATCACACAAAAGTGTTAAGCTAAAAGTCTGACACTAGATGGTGTTTTCATTAGTTTGCGCCTAAGGAAACTAAGCTTACGGAATGCGGATGAGCCGGTGTTATCGATGTGTGCACCCCATGAGAGAGTCTTAGAAACCGTCAGTCCATGATACTCATACCCAGAAACTTCACGTACAGGGGAGCTAGAAACATCGTAAATAAAATCAAGGGGAAATGTTTTATTGATAACTCGTAATAAAACATCTTTGTTTTCTGAATTTAATTTCATGTGCCATTCGGCACACCAATCTGAAATTTTTGAAAGTGAAGAGTTTAATGCATACTGGTCAGATGAGCTTGTTGTATATGTGAACAGAACACAATCATCCGCAAAATGTCTAATGCTTAAACCTTCATCGATGACTGAAACAACATCAATAATGTATATTAGAAATAACAAGGGCCCCAGAACGCTGCCCTGGAGTACACCCGAAGATACACGCAACCCATTTGAAAATCCCCCCCCCCCCCAATATCAACGAACTGTTTACGCCCTTGTAGGTATGATTTAATCCGTTTAACAAGAACCGGAAGGACAACATTTTTCAATTTAAATGCTAATTTTCCATGAGGGACCCTGTCAAAGGCTTTACTGAAATCCAAGAATATTAACTCTACCTGGCCAGATTTATCGAGACTAGTGGCGAAGTCGTGGACCGAGGTTAAAAGATGGGTTGTAGTGGAAAACCCCTTTCTGAAACCATGTTGGAAGGGAGACAAAATATTGCTCTCCAAAAAGGAAGAAATTAAGTTGGAAATAATATGCTCCATGAGTTTGCAACATGTACATGTGAGAGCAATGGACGATAGTTTTTTTTAGCCATAATGGGTCTCCTTTCTTGAATACAGGGACGAGGCGTGCTAAGAGCCAGTCATTCGGAAGCACACTGGTGATAAACGAAGTTTGAAATATTATCGTCAAAAAACGTGCCAGTGACTCTGCGTACCGTCGAATGAAAGATATATTGGAATCTTATTGGGGCCTACGCCAGACTTCGTTCTTAGAGTTATCAGCATTGACAAACCACCTTTCATAGGAAATAAAATCAGCATTCATGGGTGACGAAGAACCGCGACATTCATACTCGTCTTTGTCTCCGAAAACTGACTGAAAATAAAAGCTTGAAATGCTGAGCAATTTCTTTTTTAGTTGAAACAAGACTGCCATTTCTCATAATGTTTTCAACAGGATTATTCTCGTTCGCCAGGTACCTCCAAAATGTTTCAGGGTCATCCTTCAGAAAAACCGACACATCGTTTACAACGTAGGATTCTCTAGCCTGTGCAACTCTGCTGGTTAACTCAGTCTGTAACTCACATACCCCTTCGGGTTTACATTTTCTTTTTCTCATTCTTTTTAGTCTAAGTTTGAGATGAATGATGTTTCTATCAATACACGGATTGGTTTGTTTTGGAGACACTGTGTTTATTAAGAATGAAGTTTTCTAAGCAAAAGGCGCACATAAGCTTAAATCTTTGCCAAAGAACCAATACATCGGAATCATTTATTTGGAAGTCAGCAAACGCTGAATCTAAATATTCAAGCACACTGTCATCATCAGCACGACTGCAATCTTTGACAGTCGTCACTGTGAGTCTTTTATTGACTGGAAGCGCTACCAAAGAACAGCAAAAGTATAGTAACTTCTCATCCGACACACCATCTCAACACCAATATGGCAGTCAGAAAATGCACTGGTTACAAACATTAGGTCTAAAAGCGAACTACTTCAGCCCTGGACACTAAAACTTTGTTACAATCTGTGATAAATCACAAGCAAACATTATGTGACAAATTATTGTAGCATTTTCAGTGGATGCATTTGAGAAACTCGTCCAATTAATATCATTGAGATTAAAGTCGCCAGAGAGGATAAAATTCTTATTTTGAAATCGTAGTAAATTGTCATACAACCTTAGTATAAGTCAGCGGGTGAACTTGGGGTCCTATACACAGCGCACAAAATGACACTGGAACCACACACATTCACTCTAAGGAACAAACTTTCGTGATCATCTATCTGATCTAGTAAAACAGCGTTGATGAATGATTTGAGCACGATTGCAAACGCCTCCCCCCCCCCCCCCCACCTCCCCCCGCGATGAACGATCTTTTTTAGCTATTTTGTGCGATGACGGGATTACTTCAGTATCATTAATTTCACCGGTAAGCCAGGTTTCTGTGATGATCGTCCCGTGAGGATCGTAGTTCAATAAAATGAGCTCGAGCTTATCTATTTTTTTTACTAATGCTACGAGCACTGAAATTTGCAAACCTCTTTTTTTTTGTTTACAGCTTGTGGAACTGCCCGTCTATCCTTAAAATGAGCGGGTGAAGCAGAGGAAAGCAGCACACGTTCATTTGGAGCCTCGTCCCAGATATGAGTCATCATTAATTCGGAGCTTATCGTGAACCAGAGAGACCCTCTTACCGTTAGCCTTATCGTGTTTGGCACTTTCCCAAAACGTTTTTCTTTTATGTTGCATGCTCTGTGAATAGTCATTCTCAATGAACACGTTAGACCCTTTTAACGTTTTTCGTGTTTTTGAGGACTGACTGCTTCTCGGTGAAATCTTGAAAGTACTCAATAACTGGTCTTTTGGTGTCATTTCTTCCTAGCCTGTGTATTCTGGCAATTGAACTAAAAGGCACACCCATTTTGTCAGCATATATGTCTGATATTACTTTACTCTTCAGTTGTTCTTAGTTTTCATTCGGACTTTCCGCGACGCCAAAAATGACTAGATTCGAGCGCCGAGAACGGTCCTCAAGGTCAGAAATTATATGCTTTGTTGGAGCACAGTACTCCGAAGAGAATTAACAATGGTCTCTAGCTGGTCTATCTGACTACACTTGTAAGCTTTTTTAGGATTCCATCCATCTCAGTGAACTTTGCGTGCATGTCATTTACTGTTTTGTCGGTTGCAGTTTGCTGGTTGCGAAAATAGGTTATATCTCTCTGTATGGTCGCTTCACCATCAAGTAGTGTTTGAAGCATTTCCAGGCTAAGGGGGCCGGGATTAGACTCCACGTCACCGCAGAGCAGTAACCAACTAACAAGAAAGTAATCATAGACATATCTCTTTAGACACCGTGGACACGGCACAATGATAAGCGCTCAATTATTACTTCTGAAAGAGGATGTGCAATAACTAACTTGTAGCAAGAACAACGGCACCCTTGTTAGCCACATGCCTCTCGTGGTTTTGCCGTGCCCACTGAAGAAATATTGCTGGGGAGTGTCTCTTGGAGTGTCCCCGTAATACAAATCCCCCCGGAAATAAGTGGCGCCGCTGTAGTCACTTTGGTTGAAACAAACTTGTGCTGACAGACCGTTGCAGATTCATCGTGACGAGGACACACGCAGTCAACAAACGCGCAGCCGCCATCCGCCGGATCAGGCGTAGTCGGTAGTAGCAACACCTGTAGCAAGAAGAACGGCGCCCTTGTTAGCCACATGCCTCTCATGGTCTCGCGGTGCCCAGTTTGATCAGCGCACACGGTTAATGGTCCTGGGAAAATGTCACCAAAATTATCAATTAAATCTTGGACCATTGTCAAAAGGGGTCTCGCCGCTTATCCCGTCAAGCTTCATTCCGAAAAACAGGTCAATGTACTTTCGGGTCACGACAAAAGCCACTGTTTAGTTTTCCTATTGGGCCATACTATTTGTGCTTTATAGGTAGGATAGGTTGTGTTTTTGTAAAAGTGAAAGCTATGGGTCATGGTGATTGCATAAAATGGAAAAGAGGGGCAGTTTCAACTTGTCTATTACTTTCTTTATCACCTCGCGCTGCCGCGGGGTAGGGTGATGGACCTTTTTCACATACCGACGGCACCAGGCGGTGGCTGCACGAACTAAAAATCGAGGAAGTGACCTACCTGCGCTACCAATCGATAATGGGAGCTACGCTACCAGTTTCTTCGCTCTCCGAGCAGCGGCGCGTGCCCAACGCGACTCTAAAGAGGGGGATCTGTGGCGTCCACCCAAACGTCATGTTTTTCTTTCCGTCCACTTTCTTTTTTTGTGTAACACAATTATATGTATGTTGCAATTACGTGTTCTACTCGCTGATTCACAGCCTCCTTCCGAATTTCCTCGATTTCTAGTGCCGACTTCTGCCGCTTGGCATCGAGTGCTCGCGCGTGCGCAGAACACTTCTCGGAAAAGGTCCATTGAGAAGTTTCAGCGACGGTGTCACCGCCCTGGCGGCCGGTCGCCGAAAGAGAAAGAGGGGGATAAGTTCGCTGGGCGTTGGCTTTGTGTAAATGCGTTGGTCGCGAACGTAGGCTTATAAACTTCGGCAGCAAGAATATTACGCGGCTCTAGTGTTCCGGTACGAGCAACAGAGGTGACTCGATCTGCAACGACTAGCTACGACCACCCGCCGCAGCGATGCAGACGTCGAAGGAGCGCAGCCTGTGTACCGTGTGTACTACGCAGTCAGTCGCCGTCGCCCGGAGCAGATCGTCCGGCATTCAGGGCTTTCCGCCCCGGGTTCTTCGTTTCTACTTGGAACCGAGTATTATTTCCTGTGCTTGTGTATGTGCTCACGTCGAACACTTGCATCCATATCTTGACTATGGCGAGATTTCTTGCCTTCGACTGGCTTGAACACTTCATTTGTAGCATCACGGTAGGTCTTGCTTGAAGCGATGATCGTCTCGCAGACGGCAACAAACAGAGAACGACGTGTTCTGTTTAATTTATACGCTACCGGCCTACGGGCGTCGCAAATCTATCCCCTCTTTTCCGCCATGTTGGATCGATTGGAGCGCCCCGTATATTCGCTGAAACTCCTCAATAGGATAGGATGGGATAAAAAGGAGCTTCCCAACATCCACCTCTAGGAGTTCATTCATTTTAAGGTACCGACTTAAATGTATCGAAGCAACACTTGTGTGCAACTTTTGTCGTTGGTTAAATTAGTATTGAAAATGGCTAACGGCACCAACTTCCATATCCAGCTGAAAAATATTAATTAATAAAACGGCGTTTTATTCTTTTTGTCTAGCATACGCTTACTCCAGGGTATTGTTTTTTTTTTTATTGTAATAGAAAACAATGCGGGATTTAACTTCGAATTTCGGAGAATTGGGAATCAAACAAAAATAAACTCCGGTAAAGTCCGAATGTTCGGCCAAAAATAAACTTCGAAAAGCACCCTCCGAATTTGACGAAAAATACACTCCGAAGACAAGGAATCCTAGTTATTATGTTACCTAACAGTATCCGTTTTTGCACTTCAGTGGCGCATGCCGCCATACGAGTATTGTGTAAGCATTAGGCTGGAACTCGCATCCTCAGTGCCTGAATAGGAGCGCGGAAGGACACGAACGCTGAAGCGGCGCTCGAGTCCTCAATAACTGTACACGAGCCCCAACCGAGCGCGGCCGCAAAACGAGGGTCCTATTTCTGTACCGCGCTGGTCTCCGAGATGCGACCTATACTCTAAAGAAACCTTTTGTTCTTGAAAGGTCTTCAGCGCCCCAAGAACTCTTTCAGCTCGTGAGGAACAGTTTCGCCCACAAACACTACCAGTTTCTGGCGCACTAGAAGACAACTGGGCGATAAAAGGCTCTTCTACGTAACAAAATGAGCTGAAAAGAACCCCTTATAGGTTTTTCATAAAGGACCCTTTTAGAGGGTGCTTAAAATAACGCTTTAGGGTGCAAAATATGGACAAGTCGCAGAACACCTAAGAATTATTTTGCGACCAGATTTTTTTAGACTCTACATCCTAATGATGCAAACACTATCTTCACGGCTCCATTTCCTTTCTGGTTGTTCAGATACAATGTTCTCAATCCTTTTGTAGACCTCCTGTAGCCGAGTTTCAATTAGCCGCGTTTAGTCTCCCTTCCCCGAGCTTGTTGTTTTGGTTTGGCTGTGCCAAATTTAATTAATCTCTTGTGGTGACTTCCTCGGACTTTTTGTACCATTATATTTTTGAATGTTTTATAATCTGTTGTACAGATAGAGCGACGTTAGTCATTAGTCAATTTATTCACTAAGTATTGTTTTTTTGTCACGTTGTCTCCCCATCGCATATTCGTTTTACATTAACTAACACTAGATGCAGGGCATCGAAGAACTCGTACATATTTCCTATTGCATCATTGAACCCGCCTAAATATATTCTAATTGGGTGTTCTTGTCTATATACTAATTTATTCTTGATTAAGGCCAACTTCGCTGAAATCTCTCGAGATAGATGTTAAGTGTTGTGTATCTTGATTCCTTTACTTTTTTTTCTGTTTTTAAATACAGAAAACCCTGAAGGGTGTTCAGACCCTTCACCCTCTCCCACTCAACCGAAAGTGTTCACCACATATTTCACTCGCTCTCTCCCAGTATTATTCCTTAATTACTATCCCTATAGACCTCCGCCTTTCCATTCTCCTCTTTAGTCAAAAATCGTATATGTATGAGAGGTATTTTGGTCAAATAAACACATGCTCAGGTAAGATCGTATAAGAACGTATGTGAACGTTATAAAAAAACATATCATAAAAAATAGAGTTATATATAAAGTTATAAGGAATTTCTGATCAGTTTCTGATAACCTTTTATATACTTTTGTATGTTCTTATATGACCCTATCTGATCATATGCTGCTTATTGTACCAAGAACGTTCTCATATAAATAGGATTTTTCACTAGGGCTCCTCTCTGGTAGCAAGCCATCCAAATGTAGCCTGGTATGTATTGAGTTCCTCTTCACCTCTAAGGTGTGTTTCTGCTAACCTATACAATGCCGAATTTTCAGCCTCAAATTGTTCTCCAATCTCTTCACATTTTAGCCTGTTTCTACCTCCATGCACGATTATGAAACCTATATTAAGCGGTTTCCTTTTCTTCTTTTTCTATTTTTGCGAGGCCTTCTCCCGCCCTACAAGATCTCCCCCTCTCAGCAACCACCAAACTACGTCTCAGTCCTTATCTAAACTGTGGCCCTGCAAGCTCCCAAAAAGCCAGTGCCCTTGTGGCGATCCAGCACGCCATGTTTGTCCCATAGCCAATCCCACCCAAAGCCAAAGCAAATTTGGCGCTTCAGTTTACAAAGCATACGGTTAGTCTGCTTTTGAGATGCGACGACACTGGTTTTCGCTGTAGATGAGAGATTTAGCTAGTGCAGCACCACTGTTAGCCTGAGGTCCTTAACGATCACCACGCATTAGGAATACACCCCCGCATTCCGCTCCGAAGCTTATCCAGATCGAAACGGGCAGGGCTGGAAAGTGAACCCTTGTTCCCTGGTTTTCGCAGTACGAGCTTTCACTCCACATGCTACCAGTGGCGGTGTACTGACACACTCAGCCACCGATTTCCCTCAATCCTTCCCGATGGACCCTTTTTTTAACTCTTTTGTACACGAGAGTAGAGTGGCTCAATGTTGCTGGACTGGCGGTCGTCTCACAGGGGGGACACCTCTGTCATCTATAGAACCCTGCATATTTGACGATTATCCGTGGATGGTCCGCAGTCAACTGGTGGAGGCGGATAAAAATGAATAAAATTTGGCAGATTGCGTATTGGATGCGGATGCTGAGGTCTGCGGATGCACGTCGGATGCGGGTATCCGACGCGCATCCGGATATACATCTTTGCTGAGGCGGTTCATACCCGCAGAGAGAGTCGGCCCACAAAGTGTAGAGTGAAAAAAAATTACAGGACACTTAAGACTGCTTACGTGTAGGAATGCAAAAGGATTCATACACGCAGAGCATTCCTACAAGCAGCGCGCCATGCTGTCCGCGGCGCGGAGGACAGCGGCAGCGCGCCCCGCTCATCCGTGGCACGACATGGCTGAAAGCAGATCGTAGAACACGTGAGAAGCAAAAATTTCCTGCTTTCTCCCCCCTCCCCCCCCCCTCCCATAATTCGGGCCTCCGTACGCGCCGTTCAAACCAAACCGTGAAGACTTGGATCCGTAACGGGGGGGGCCGAAAGTGATTACGTCAGTACGGGTTCCGGCTCCCGGATTCCGGATTCCGAGTCTGTTTGAATCGCGCTTAACACGTGACCCAAGAGTGGGTAGAGAGGGGCGGCCGAGCGCGCTCCACCCTTTCCGTTTTACCGGCAGGTGGGCCACAGCGCCATGGAGTGGGCTTTTCTCTGGGGTGGTGTTCCTTGGAACTATGACGCGTCGGGGCCATGTGGGAATTTATTCCTCAATTCGCTGCTACAGAATACAGGCTTCGCTCCATGGGGCAGGGGAATTCACATGCCGTTTTGCGCTGCTTCACAAGCTAATAACGCCGGTTCGCTGCATGAGACAGTTAATGCTTTCGAATTAATAAATAAGTGATTCTATAAGGTGCGTCATCAAATGTTGCGCGGGAAAAAATTGCGGACTAAAAGAAAATCAGCCAATCAGGAAGAAAATTGTTCTTTAAGCTAAGAAAGACCTGTTTCTCGTCGAAGACCAATTTAGACCATTTTATCTCACCAAAAATGCTGTCCAGAGAAAAACTAAAACCTGCAGGGGAACTAATCGTCCTGGGAAAGCGTGCTCTTTTTGTGTGGCTCGTAAAGAGATGAAAAGCGATCTTTGGCAACGAAAACCCAAAACGTACAAGCCACAAGCAAGAAGGAGGAGGAGGAGGAGAACAACTTTATTAAAAGCCAAAAAAATTGCGGTGGCTTAGCTCGGCTATGCCAGGATATACGTAGCTTGAGCTTATGCGCACAAAATGAGAGGCGCTATCAAGCGGCTCCGGTGCAGCGTCAGATTTGGCTACTGCGCAACGAGGCGCACAGCTGGGCACGTGGCGGCGCCAGTGGGTCTGCTGCGGCTATGACGTCACTCGTCTGGAATGCGCAGACCGGCGAGTAGCACGCGGCGGTGGCAGAGCGCGCGGCGGCGGCGGCTCCGGCGTGCCAGCTGTGTGCCGTGTGACGTCACTGCTCCTCGCGCATGCGCAGCACGGCTCTTTGGGAGCCACGCGAAACTGCTTAACCTCGACCAGTGTAGCTCACGCTACAAAACTTCGGCCTTGTGAAAAGGAGCGCTTGCTCCGCCAGGACCCATTGGAGGACCGTCGATTCCGAGCTGAGCCAAACTTTCCAGTAGGGAGGGAATGGGTACGGGAAATAGGGAGAGGGGAGGGGGAGGGGGGGGGGGGGAGCGCAGCGTTACAGGCGTAGAGGATCTGCTCTGTGTCTGCACTGATTTACGGGCAGTTGGGGCAGTGAGCTGTCCCCTGCCACCTGAAGTTGTAGAGCATTAGCGGGGAGAGGATAATGTTGGTCTGTACTTTGCGGAGGATATGTGCTTGTTCGGTGTTGAGTGAGGGGGAGATTTGGGAAGGGTAATATGGCTTTCCCTGGTGCTTCTGTAGTGTTCAGCTATTTCCTTTTTTAAGTTGCGGTGTCTTCCACAGAAAACTCCTCGACAAGTAAAACGTAGTCTGTGTGTGGTTTTTTTTTGTGTTCTCGAAAGGGTTGCCTAGTTGTTGATAATTATGTGGTTCGGAGTTGTGGCTAATATTGTAAGAATTGTCCACTATTAAATATTGTGATATTTTCCCAGTGATATACAGGCGTCTTCCCACGTATACACGAGTATTTCGCTGCGGTGAGTAACCACCTTCCCTCTCCCACTTTTTTTTGTTTGACCTAAATGATGTAATACAATGTCCTTTATTAATTTTCACGTTTAGAAAAATACGCGTTTGTTTGAAGTGGGCGCGAAAATGAAAATAGAAAAAAATGTGAATATCTTTAATAGTATTTTGTGGGTAGAACGTCGCAAACTCCCAGGACGATCACATAACTGCGATCATGTTTTCAGCGGCGCGAAGACTCTCCATAAAATTGATCGATTATGTTACACATACTACAAAATAAAATACGATAAATGACTTTTACCACATTCTGACTCGAAGAGTTATTGTACAATGTTAAGAAAATGGCGTATAAGGTTCCATTCATGTACTTTTTTTTTAAGTTCATGCCTTATTTAATGATGTAACATGAACGTGCGGATTGCGGGTCGGATGCGGCTTCAAGTTTTGCGGACGCTGTTTGGGTGTGGATACAAAGTCTGTGGATGCGGATTGGATGCAGATACAATAATTTAAAAAAAACCTGTGGAAGCGGTTCGAATACGGATACAAAGTCTCCGGATGCGAATCGGATGCGGATGATCGAACTGTTATCCGCGCACGGCTCTAGTCATCTGTTAGCCTAAGCGCCATCTTACCTCCTAGTAATAAGAAGCCGTTCAAGAGCTGCTTACGCAGTTATTGGGAATTATCAGTTGCAAAATTAAGCGGGGTAACTTTGAGAACCTACAACTTTACACATTTTGTCCAACATGCCCTTGTTTTCAGCCTGGCATCTAATGGTACTCCGTTGGCAATGCCAGTAGAGATGATTGCCTTTGCAATTGACGCTTTATTTCGTTACCGACTCAAGAAAATTGGTTCAGGAAGCATCTTCTTTGAATAAATTATCAAGACCTCAGAGAATACTTCCTAATGCGGCATTTTTTACGGGTGCAAGCCGATCCAGTTGTAGCCACTCCCTCGTAGCGCAGAAAAGGAAGATGAAAAACCGCACAAGGAACGAAGCGCTGGTCAACCAAGACCGGTTCTCAGCATTCCAGCACCCAACATCGCTCCAATCGACTTCTTTTTATTTGTCCTGTAAATATATAAAAAAAAACCTAGTTGAAAGTCAATGCACCCCCTTCAAAGTGGTGACCCGGATATCAGCGACAACAAGCCCGACCTCTTGCGATGGCTCATTCAACTGGGAACGCCTCCACACATACCGACGACCGCCCCTTCACTTCGGGTATCGCAACCATCACACTTCCAGAGTTTTGGATCACGAACTTGGAGCTCTGATTCTTCACGATAGAGTCCCTATACAGAACAAGTAAGATAACCTCACAACCTAGAAAGTACGACCATGTCGTCGCGGCATTGCCCCAAACTACCCTTGCCATCATCCGAGACGTCCTACAAGATCCAAATGCGGATGCTCCCAACGACAAACTGAAGCCGGAACTGATACGGAGAACAACCGAGTCCAAACAATGTCGCATCCAGCAACTCTTGACAAGAGAGGAGCTCGGTGACAGCAAACGTTCGAAACTCCTCCGCAAAATGCATCAGCTGCTCGGTGACCGTGCTGAAGCATTGAACGCAGCAATCCTTCGTGATTTGTTTTTCCAGCGGCTTCCGGAGCAGGTTCGCATGATCTTGTGTACATCATCATAACCTCTGGAAAAACTCGTCGAGCTGCTGACAAGATCATGGACAAGATCAAACACCTTTTGATATGTTTGAGTACATGCGAATGCCGTTTGGCATTCGCATGTACTCATGTACACAGACCTTCCAACGGTTCATTGATCAAGTCATTCACAAATTTTCTTTTTGTTTGGCATACATTGACGACATTTTCGTCTTCAGTAAAACCCGCGAAGAACACGAGGACCACCTTCCCCAGCTATTCACACGTCTTCAAGAGTTTGGGATCGCTCTCAATGCTGCCAAGTGTGAATTCGGCGTCAGCGAACTGGATTTTCTTGGACATCGAGTTGGACACGCACGGCATTCGTCTTCTCTAAGACAAGATCAAGGCGATAAAAGAATTCCCCCAGACACAAACAACGAACAAACTCCGTGAGTTTCTATGACTGATAAACTTCTACATGTTCTACTTCTACATAGATTTATTCCTGGATGTGCTGTGATCCTCCAACCACTGAACAGATAGATTTCTTACCGGCAACCGCAAGAAATCTACAGCAATCGTGTGGAACGAATCAGCTGTCCAATCTTTTCAAACAATCAAGGCAACGCTCGCTAAAGTAACACTACTGCCCCATCCCATAATTAACGTGTCAATTTCGCTTGTGACAGACGCCTCTGATATAGCGGTAGGAGCAGTCCTCCAGTGATTTATTGACTCCGACTGGCAACCGATCTAATTTGTTTTCTAAACAAATGACAAATGACTCCAACCGAAATGCGCTACAGCGCGTTGGGGAGTGAACTACTGGCCATATATCTCGGCGTAAAACACTTCCGCCATTTCCTCGAAGAACGCAGGTTCATCATCATGACGAACCACAAACCCCGCGCTTACGCCTTAACATCCAACAACTCATCGTATACCGCGAGGGAAGTCCGTCAGATGGCATACATCTCGGAATACTCCAGCGACATTAGATTCATCTTTGGGAAGGAAGAACAATGTCGTCGACGCACTATTTCGAATAACAGTTAACCACTGCAACACTGACGGATTGTCCATCGACTTCAAAGGCCTTGCTGCAGCACAAAACGACGATTAAGAGCTTCAACACCTTCGCACTACCTTCACAGCATTGGTCCTGGAAGAAATCAAAATCCCTGAATGGACCAAACACTTGTCTGTGATCTCTCTACCGCTCATCCTCGACGCTACGTACCGGCTTGTTTTCGGCAAGTCGTTTTTGACGCCCTCCACTCGCTCTCGCATCCTGGTATACGTGCGTCGTAACATCTTGTCTCGTCTCGGTTCGTGTGGCGGAAAATGAACACCGATGCTAGAAACTAAGCGAGGACATGCTCACAATGTCAACGTGCTGAAGTACACCGCCACGCTCTAACTCATGTAGCTACATTCAAGATTTCCAGATGCACGGTTTACCGATGTCCACTTGGACATCGTGGGACCACTACTGCCTTCATGGGACTATCGCAACCTACTTACGTGTGTTGAACGGTTTACGAAGTGTCCGGAAACAATGGCCATGAATGACATCTTCGCGCAAACGGTAGCTCACACCTTCGTCACGATGTGGGTCAGCCGTTTCGGAACGCCATCATCAATAACAACAGACGGAGATAGACAGCTTGAAAACGATCTGTTCTGAAAACTGTCTTCCATACTCGGCCCCAACCACATCAGGACGACAGCGTACCATCCATCCTCAAAAGGCTTAGTGCAAAGATTTCACAGACTAATGAAAGCTGCGATTCGGGCGCACGACTCAACAGGAGCATGGACCGCAAACCTTCGAGTGGTACTGTTAGGTATCCGGACCGCAGTCAAAGAAGACCTTCAGTGCAGCTAAACTAAATCGGTATATGGCACAACTTTTCGACTTCCCGGAGAATTTTTCCACACCGAAAACAAACAGCGCTGCGCAGACACAGATAATTACGCCAACCGACTACGCTTGACTCTGGAAAACATCCAACCAACCCTACCAAGAAAACAGTCGGGCAAAATTTTCGTGAGCCGTGACTTACAACTCTGCACCCATGTATTTACGCGCAACGACAAGGTGAAGCGTCCCCTCCACTTTCCTTATGACGGACTATATTCCGTTATTGAAAGTCTCGAAAAGACAATGACTTTGTCTATACATGGTCGACAAGAAGTCGTGTCACTCGACCGCATAAAATCAGCACATCTACCTAACAACGAGCTAGAACTGTCCGAGAACTCCATCGCCGCCACACCAACAAAATCACTCGTCTCATCAGCTCCTCGCTAGGGGGGAACCATGTAGCAGCTCCGAGCAAAGCGCAGAGAAGGAAGATGAAAAACCGACCCGAGGCATGCAGAGCGGGTCAACTAAGAACGGCTCCCAGCATTCCAGCACCCGACATCACTTCAAGCAACTCCTTTTCATTTGCCCTATAAATATGTAAATACGTAAATGAATTAGGTGAAGGTCGCGCCCGCTTCACAGTGTTATCCCGTGTACGAGGTCAACACCAACGTTTTGAAATCAACCGTCAAAATTGTGACGTTGTTCAACTCATCGCAGGAGGCAAATGGTGGCCGCAGCCGAAGGGGCGGAATTTGCACTCCCAAAGGATGTCGCCATTCTAGCAAGGCACAACCAGCAAGCAACGTTGATGAACTCTACGCGGGGGAATATGACGCCTCGACAGATCGTCTTCGTACGACAAATGAGCTTGAGGAGGGTCCCTATTTCCCGTACGAAATATAAAAATTCAAATATGAATAATATATAGCCCATTCACATTGTTTACTATAGGAACGGAACCCGCGCTCAAGGTGGTACAATCAAAACAATATGCAGATCACACGTCGATTGCCTACTAAACTGAAACCCAACTTGGTGCTCCCTGCGGGAACTGGTGCCGCTCGGAGTACCCTCGAAGCTTCCTGCATCTGTCGGCATTACATGCAGGCAGATAGGCGCGCACCGCCGGCTATATTCCGCCGTAGATTGTACAAAGAGGTCCTTTTTTATTTCTTGAATTAGGAAAGTTCATCCTTTTATATTTGCACACTAATGACCGACCACCTACCCGCAGCTCCCGCACACCTTTACTAGATCAATCCGAAGCACCTTACGGTCGGTTTGTTTACGATCGGTTGAAGTCAGTTTAAATTAAGTTCAATCCATTGAAACCACACTGTACATGAGTTCATTACTGTCAGAGCACCGATTTGGATATATTAGAGCGTGGCTGTAATAAAGCTTTCTGCGCTACGGGAGGACTTACCGTAAAATAGGCCTGGTGTTACACTGCACCAGGGGGATCTGACTAGATCATGCCGCCACGGCCCATCCTCTAAATGGTTGTCCTACCCAATAATAAACCTGTTAATTAAAACCTGATCGAATCCCACTATATATACATTTAGGCTATGATGTTCGTGCCGGTCTTTATCCACTCAGTCTTGTAACTCTAAAAGCATAATATAGGACCACAAGTGATTCATTAGGCTGCTTATTCTTAGGTTTGGCCGAGAACCCTCATTTAATTTTGGTGTCGGGTTGAAAGAGAGACATTCAATGAGGAAGTGGAGACTCATAAGGGACGATACAGACAGGACAAACTTTCAACTTCAACAACATTTATTTCGCCTTCAAGCCCAAACCCCCGCCCGCTCTGTGGGAGTTCGGGAAAGGGAAATCAAGAGGGAAGAAAAGGAAGCGGAGGAGGTGAGGAGGTTGCCAAACGAGGAAGGGAGAAGAGGGAAGGGGGCTCGAGTGGATGCGCGGGATAACGGAATGAAAGGAAAGGCCGCTTCTGCCCGTGACCTTGTCGCCTCGTCTAGTCTGTCAGCGGTCGGCTTCCAATGTGGGCCTCAGAAAGATAATCTCTTTTCTTGAGAGCGAAATGGAGGGGTGCTTATGGTTTGCGGGCTTGTCGCCATCCGATAGGACTCAATTATTTCTCTCCCGACTCGCTCGCAGTGGCCTCCCATGGTTGTCGTGGCAGCGAAATTAGAAGCGCAGCCGGAACATTTACTCCCGTGAATGACGATCGGGTGCTGAGAATCCGAGGCAGCTCTTTCGGCGTCTATTTGATGTTCTCGGAGTCGGTCGTTGAGACATCGCCCCGTTTGCCCAATGTACCTGGCCCCGCAGGACAGGGGGATCGCGTACACTTTTTCCGTCATGCAGGCGGTGAACTTGCTTGCGTGTTTTTTGGTGCAGCTGGGTCGGGGGTGTCCCTCTCTGTTGACGACCCTACACATGTCGCCGAGTCTCGATTTGCACGTGAAAAGCACTCTTGTGTCATATTTTGAGGCGAGATCTTTTAGGCGGTGAGATGTGTGGATGTATGGAATGTAGGCTGGTCTTCTGGTCTTCCCGCCTTCCAGAACAACTGCGGTGTATCATCACATGCGTTCCTGGAACTTCTCCAGCTTTACCTCCGGTCAACACTGGTCGAGCACAACGGGGACCTGTTCATCCAAAAAGCTGGAGTCTGCATCGGATCGTGTCTGGCCCCGACTCTCAGCGAGATCTATCTCTCCGTGGTAGACCGAGGCATCCAGCGACATCTGCAAACCACATTCCTGGACTGCGAAGTATTCAGGTACGTCGATGATTATCTAATCATTCACCATAACCACGCAACTCCGGAGGCTATCATCGAAGCATTCAGCGCTTCGCCCGGGCACCTAACATTCAAGAGGGAAGACCTTACGGAAGGAAAACTGCAGTTCCTTGAGGTTCGCCTACAACCTTCCGATAAAGGAGTGTGCTGGTCTTTCCAACAGCGTACAAGCAAGCCAGTGCTTCCATTCTCAAGCGCACACTCAAAAAACGTAAAATCCGGCATAGTCAGGTGTCTGCTTTCCGCGGCGTGCACAAAGTCCTGCGCACACCAACAGGAGGCCAGCCTAAGTCAACAGTGCGCACGGCTTCGGAAGGCAAGCTACCCTACAGATTTGATTTTGGCTACCTCGCAAAAAATGGCTACAAACCCCCGGGCCAGGCCAACCCCCAAGACTGCACCCGTCACCAGAAGACCAGCCTGCATTCCATACATCCACACAACATCTCACCGCCTAAAAGCTCTCGCCTCAAAATATGACACAAGAGTGCTTTTCACGTGGAAATCGAGACTCGGCGACATGTGTAGGGTCGTCAACAGAGAGGGACCCCCACGACCCAGCTGCACCAAAAAACACGCAAGCAAGTTCAACGCCTGCATGACGGAAAAAGTGTACGCGATCCCCCTGTCCTGCGGGGCCAGGTACGTTGGGCAAACGGGGCGATGTCTCAACGACCGACTCCGAGAACATCAAATAGACGCCGAAAGAGCTGCCCCGGATTCTCAGCACCCGATCGTCATTCACGGTAGAAAATGTTCCGGCTGCGCTCCTAATTTCGCTGGCACGACAACCATGGGAGGCCACTGCGAGCGAGTCGGGAGAGAAATAATTGAGGCCTATCGGATGGCGACAAGCCCGCAAACCATAAGCACCCCTTCCATTTCGCTCTCAAGAAAGGAGATTATCTTTCTGAGGCCCACAATGGAAGCCGAACGCTGACAGACTAGACGAGGCGATAAGGTCACCGGCAGAAGCGGCCTTTCCTTTCATTCCGTTATCCCGGGCATCCACTCGAGCCCCCTTCCCTCTTCTCCCTTCCTCGTTTGGCAACCTCCTCACTTCCTCCGCTTCCTTTTCTTCCCCCTTGATTTCCCTTTCCCAAACTCCCACAGAGAGGGCGGGGGTTTGGGCTTGAATTCGAAAATAAATGTTGTTGAAGTTGAAAGTTTGTCCTGTCTGTATCGTCCCTTATGTGTCTCCATTTTCTAAATGTCTAAAAAGCACCAACACGCTCAAATAGTACAAGTTCAATGAGGAGTCTGATTAATAAATACTTGCCCTTGTTGCGGATGCCCATCAACACTGCTGACTTCTATGTAGTCAATTTAAAGTGGCTTATCTGATGGGCAAACTATCGGTGTTGAATGTCTTTCCTCCTGGACAATTCGAGGGACCAAGTTTTTTTACATTTTAATATAAAGAATTGAGGGCATATCGCAGTTTGCTTGCTCTCTACTTTTAGCCTTTATGTCCTTTGAGTATTTCTCCAGACTGGTGTCGGTACAGCTATTGTAGTTTAGGCACTCTAGTGAAAAATTTATTTGTATGATCAATATCTTGTGTCGATTAAAAACATATGAATCATACAAGATACGTAAGAACATATAAGAACCATATAAGCACTATATGAATTCTATATAAGACATACAAGCACATATAAAAACCATGTAATAAACTTTTCATAAGTTTCTTATATGGTAATTATATATCTTAAATAGTTCGTATATTCTTCTTATATGGTTCTTATATGTTTCTTATATGTTCATATATATCTTTTAAGATTCATATGTGTTTATTGGACACTAAACGTTCTCATACAAATGAGATTTTTCAATATGGCATGCTGTCGCAATTACGTTCTCCAACAGTTCATGACGCACACCTGCCACCATTACACAAATTCGAAGAGAGACCTTCAGTCCTGCGGGCTTCGCTGATTATTAAATAAAGGCTTGGATTAATAAACTGGCCATGAATAAATATTAAAATGTATGAACATAACGGTTCCCATCCCTGTTGCACTATCACAAAATGTAAATGCCAACAACAACAAAAAAGATCAAACGGTAGCAATTGAATCCGTCTGTCCTATATTGATCATCAGCGTATTTTAACACGTAAGTTATAGTTTCTCCTGTTCAAGTAATTTGCCTCTTAATAGGTGTATATTTTATAAAATGTTATTGACACCAGCATGTAAATACGATTTTACAGAAACTCAGTTGGATAGGGTGACCACCCGTCCCGCGACTCGCGGGACTGTCCTGCATTGAGGGCTCGTGTCCCGCGTCCCGCGAGAAATTCCCAGATCTTCAAAATGTCTCGCATCTCACACTGTCGTAAAATTCACTCTGCAAATGATGGTGCTGCCGAACAACGGAGCACGGTAATCGTGTGAATCGCAATGGTACACCGTTTTCTATCTAAGCATTGCGGGGAGCGACCGTCGTTCTTGCAAGAGAACTCACGCACATGCGCCGTTGTGCCTCTCCTCTTGGTGGCAAAATATTATAAGAGAAAATTGCGCGCCAAAAGTTTAAATATAAATTATCATTATTTTTATATCGTGTCAACACAAAAATGTTGCTGTGGATTTATTTATTTTTTGGTGAGGACAGCCACACAAGCCAAAAAGCCTGCAATTCGCAACGGTCGTAAAAGAACATGATGTTAAAAATGAGTGTAGGACCATGTTGACAAAAATAAGCATTGACAGGAAACAATAACCTGAAAAAGATTCACTGCTTCTTGGTTTCATTTTATGCGTTGACATTTGCTGTAGTTGATTCTCATGCTTTCAAATTCGACACATTCAATAACATATTTGGTTTAAAAATATGTATCACTGGGAGTGAAAATTATTTTAGCTTAATTGGTGCAATACAATGTGCAGGTGTATAAACCGCACAGCGTATTCAATATGTTAAAAGAGCCTCTGTTCGTGGTGTGCGCGTTCATAAATCCCCCCCCCCCCCCTGCTCCGCGTGTCCCGCATTTCTCTAGCAGGAAGGTGGTCACCCTACAGTTGAAAGCTCCACAAAGTTTCAAGAATATATCTATACTTTAGTGCATATACGCGTTTATCACGTTTGAATCGCATTTTGCTTTTGTTCAGTGCGGTGTTATGTATAGATAACCTAGCACACTCTTTTTTATACAAACGCTACTTCTTTATTTAAAGGTCTTACATATTTAATTCAAAAAATCCCTCAATGGCATCACTCTACGACAGTTATTGTTACATTGTTCCAAATCAAAATCACAGAAGGATGTAAAACGTATTAAAAGAGCAAGAATAATAGATCGGAAAATAGGTGAACGCTCAAAAATATCTCATCTATTTATTCACGTTTTTTTAAGCTTTATAGATTTGTTAAAGAAGCCATTAAAGCTATACGTATGCTGTTTTCTAATAAGTTGAAATAGACATATGGTTCTAATAAGAACCTTGCTGAGCCTCATCGAAAACCTTTATATCAACCCTTTTAGAAAGATATAATACAGATGCAACATTTTACGGCTTTCCGTAAAAACGCTTCATGTGGACACGTTTCTAGGTTGTTTTTTTTTATATGGGAGTGCATCTCTGCGCCCGCGGTACTGGTTCCCAGTGACTGAAACGTGCAACACACGTGCGCCCTACTTCCCTCCATCTTGCGAGAGGAAGCAAGGGGGTGGCTTCGCGCCACGGCCACCGGGGAGCAGGACCGCGTGCGCAAAGATGCGCTCCGATAAGAAACCGATACCTAGAAACGCGTCCAAACTGAGCATTTTTCCGAACGCCGTGAAATGCTGCTCCTGCCCAACATCTGCCTAAAAAGAGTTGATTTAATGATTTTTGATTATGCTTAGCAAGTTTTTAATTGGAGCTATGTGTTTATTTTCACTAATTAACAGGTTAATTAACAAATTATGCTTCATTAGTTGACTGATTGTTACGATTAGCCCCCTATACTATGTCCGCCTGACCGTATAACTTACCTGCACAAACCGCATAAATGTAGCTTTCACAGCTTTTTTTATACAAATTTTTAAAGCTTAAAAAAACATCCTGTATGTTGAAAGTGCTGGCACAAAATGTAGTCTTTCACAGTACGGCATATGTTCTCTAGATTTCCAGAAACTCAGTTCCTTCCAGCTTGCTCAAAATCTTTCTGCTGAAGATGTCGTTTCTACCAAGAGCAAAGTTATTCTCATAATCGCCAACAATTTCTTTGCGCACCAGTTTAGCCTCAGCCGGATTTGTCTGGGAAACATAGTGAAAACAATGGAGCCTTTCTGGCACCTCTTCAACTGCTAGGTTAAGCGAATTGCAGAAAAATTCGGCGAGCATGTCGTTCGTTTACTGCACCATAGCCGACGCATCGTTCTGTTTGACCACAGTTTAGAGGCACTCCGGATCATCGATAATTCCTTGTGATTTTTTTCTCCCACGAACTTAGGAATCTTGAGCACCTCCTCGCGCAGGTTATCCTTCACCTTTTCATAGTGCAGAAAGAGAACGTTTGGGTTATTACGGTGCGCGTACCATGGGAGGATATGCTCGAAGTAGTCGCCAAAATTTGTCTCTCTGATTGCAAAAGAGCTCGGAGAAAACATCGAACGTACCTTTGGTAAACTCGTATCCGGAAAAACCTTTTGTATGATCGTAAAAAGAGACACAGCAAAGTTTGGGGTTCCGACCGACGTAGATGAATTTTGATTATTTCGAGTAATGCATCGTCGAGAATGGCAGTTGGGATTTTATGACCCCTGGACGTTTCATGCTCAAAGTACAGTCGGCGCCAAGCATCTTGATGAAAGGACTGTTCTTGAGGAAGTCGAAGCCACACTTGGGTGCCTATCTCTTGTTGAAGATGAGGTACAGGATGCGCTGTACCCAGGTGGTACCACATTTGGGATAGGTCACCCCAAATATGTCGTCCGTAGTTGGCTTGTACTCCAGAGCTTACTTCACCTGCAGCGCTGAAGGCCGCCGACAGTTGTTAACCGTAAAAAAATCTTCGTAGTGAGGGTGGGTGTCGATGACATTCATTGTTCTTTTCCCCGTGCATAAATATTTATATTCGTCTGTTCTAACAGCTGGATAATGTTATACAGGTGCATTATTTTATGATATAGGAATCGCGATATAAATAAATAAATAGGCTTTCGTGCGTTTCACGTTGGCTGATCTGTACTACCATTCACTGTAATTGCTCATTTTAACATTATACTCAAATTGGCTTGAAACGTTCAGCGATAGCTTTCAGCATGTGCAGTGAATAATGTAAGCAAAAACAAAATAGAAATGTTGCGTCTGTTTCTTTTTTTATGTGTATGTTAATATGCGAAATGGTATAAGCGATTTCGTCACTTGCATTAGGTTGTGGTAGCTTGGCATTGAACGTAACTTTTATATTTTGTTACATTAATTTACATTAACCCTCTGTAGATTTCAGCCAATACTCTAGTTTCCAAATATTGTTTTGTGCACGCAGAATCGGACGTGGAAAGCCCCCAGGCAACTCTAATTTTTTTTCTGATACTGTTTAGACAGGAATCGGGTAATTTGTTTCAAACGTGCTGCATCCCGTCCACGACAAATATTTGTATTGAACCAGATATTTTTTTTTTTCATTTAATTGACCGCGACCTGCTAATTGTTATTTGTCGCACATCCTCCAGTGTCTTTCGTGCCTTTTTGGGGTTTCTTCACCATTATGTGAAAATAACATATAAAATGATGTTGCAGTTGCAAATATTGATAGCGCAAACTGGTGAGGAATAATAAATTTTCTCAGCACTGCATGTAAGGAGCCCTCATATTTTTACTTGTTTTTTTCAAACATACCTAAAATGACTGCATACACTTACCGCCTCGTTTATATTTCGATATTAGATGTGTATTTTGGCAGGTTTTCGCAAACTTTTTAGTATATTATTTTACAAATCTAAGATAAACAAAAATGTTTTGATTAATTCTCCCAGTAAATCCAGTTCTCTACTGCTATAAATGAAAATGTTGTAGCATAAATGCAGTGCTATTTCTGGACCATGCACATGTTTCTACTTTTAGGCAGAAAGGATAACAATACTTACAATTTCATATCGTTGCTGTTTTTTTTTAAATAATCTTTAAATGGGCTTTAGAGAAAAAGGTACGAGGAGCATTGACGTAAGGTCTTGTAAGTTTCTTTAGTGGAATGTGCCAAAATAGAGGAACGAGAGTCACGTCAAAATATGCGAGATTTTAAGGGCAAGTTATGCGAGGTGCAGCAACATCTTCAAAATTAGTAAATGCTTGCGGCGCAACCCTGCTCCCCCCTTCCTCCCCCCCCCCCCCCCCCCGAATGTTTCAGTAACTAGACATGGCGACGTTCACCTTTAGAGATCAGCGTGTAATTACTCGTTTTCTGCCCCTGCGTCAGATCACGCGATTTCGTCGCATGGTAACGGCATGAATGGTGGTTTCATTTCATAAATTTTCTAAATGAACGAGACATAAATGCTGTTGTTTTTTTTAATCCTGTAACCAAGCGCCAGTCGCATCAAGGGATGGGTGAGACACCTTGCCACCAAAACGCTTTCGCGTTACTGCCACTGCAGAGATAATAGACACTTTTATTCAGTCAATCAAGCAACATTAGTGGTCGCCATTGCTTCGGAATGACGCTTGCATGGAGCTTCTGGAGGTAGGAAGCTTCGGGAAGCGACATGACACCACCAGAAGTGAAGCCGGGGGAGATTTCCGGTTTGGAGGGACACGCCCCCAACGATGACCAAAACCAGAAGACGCTATTGGAATGAAAGGACAGTTGTTTTGGCGCCTACAGCGGTTATGTTCACCCTTGGGGGCATTCCCACCGCCTGCTTCTCTAACTTCCGGCTTCGCTTGGGATTTCCTCGTTGGGCTGCCTTGAGCCGGTTTGTCGCCTCCTCTTCTTCCCCCCTCTATGGACGCGTCTGATTGAATCTGAGTCCTCAGCAAACGTTCACGCAGCACTTGTTTTTGATACCACTTGAGCCGAGTTCACACCAAACGCTAACCACAAGTTTTTTTTTTTTGCTAAGGTTTTTTTAGGAAATGTTTTGGACAGTATTTTGTTGTTTTTGATATGCTAATAAACCACGTAAACGTTCTTGTTTTAATTGCAGTTGCAGTAAAACGTTGTGATCATCGACAATAGACCTCTCCATGCTGAACCAAGAGAGTAAGGCAGGGACTGAACGTGACTTTGGTGCGCGGTTCGACACTCACGCAGAACGTAGTTCCGATTAATCTGCTTGCGCAGCTAAATCGGGGTGTATGCGAGTATGAGGCCTGGGCTGACACTCGCTTCAACCTACAAAGCCTTGATCTCCAAATACGGCCGACTTACCGTGTGAATGCAATACATTTTACAGGATGTTCATGTTGAGGTGCAGAACAAACGTATGGCCGTATAAAAGTATCATTACCGGCGGAGTAGATACACCAAGCTGCGTGTGTTGATGATGTTTTCGCCTTTGCAGCGCCCTGCGTAAGGCTCGATTTCTTTGGATCGGTTCGAACAGCTACTGAACGCACCAATGGTATCACTTGATAACGATGCGTACCGTCAGGTCACACGACACCATGACGTCAGGTTACGTGAAAACGTCGCGTGATGCCAGGTCAAGCAGTATATATTAGGGGGTTTTCGTAGATGGATTTCGCCGTCTCGCAACGCTCTCCGCAACCCGGTATGATACCCGCAACTCTACAGTCAAGGCCATCGGTGCGAAGGCGCAGTAGCGGCTTCTTCAATGCGGAGGGCATAGCGGAGGGGGAAACGCGGTCTGCAAAAAACTCCCTATTGTTTCGCTAAATTTAGCGGAAAAAGTGACGTCACGTGCAGCCGAATTGCGTCGCGGGATGTGGTCACGTGGCGTAAATATCCCAGATATATTTAGCCCGGAAATTAATACACAATATGTTCTTCACTCCCCGATACGACTAATAAACGTTTTCTAGACACATCTATATAATCACTCCTCCACATCCTTCAAAGATTTTACTCTTCTAAACAAATTCAAATGGTCGCTCTGAGCATTCGATGACTTTGAAAATAAAGTATTGCTGTTTGGGTTTCGTATTTGTTGCTGCAAATACCGGTCTTTTAGATGTCAGCGCAGTATATCTTACGTTTTTCACATATTCGGCCTGAAGCCAAATGCACTTGAGTCCCATGTAAAAAACCTTCTTCTTGCGCTGTCAGAACCTCCTTTTGGAAGTGCATCGCACACACGCCTATACAATGGTCCTCACATGCTCGGAGCCACAAACAAACGCCTGCGAGGACGCCATTCTGCGGTCATTAATGAGCTGGAAGCAGCCGTTTTGGCGTGGGAGCGATGCCTTTCAAAAAGTGGTTCCAACAGGTCATCACAATGCTGCCACACAGGTACTGCAAAATGCATTTTGCTCAAGAGGAGGTTGTGAAGAAGGTGGACGTATGCGCCGACCTCTAAATGGCTGAAAACTGGAGGGGGCAAAACACGTAAATAAATTCGGCACGCCTCTCTTATCGCTCACTTCCGACGAGAGTTTTTATGGCCGGTCTCAGCCGATCTGAGCCGACCGATGAGGCCGTCCTAAGCCTGTCGAAATGCAAGCTAGAAAATGCACAAATTTCTCAGCTAGAAACCCTAGATCTTTTGGAGCTTTATAATATTAAGAAAAGAAAACTGAAAGTACTCTAACCAGCTGGTTTAAATTGCCCGACGTTTTATAAACCTTAGACAGTCTTTTTAAAACGGGTCTAAAACAACGTCACCAGTGAGCGTCTATAGGTGCAGCTTTTCGGAAGAAAGTACTCTAACCAGTTGGTTAGAGTCCTTTCAGTTTTCTTTTCTTAATACTCACCTAACCAGGCAGATTTTGCCGAAATGTTTACTTTATAATATTGGTAGACCTTTTTGATTAAAAGTATATTACGCGATACCACCGTTAAATTATTTTTATGCGGCATCATGGCGTAAAAACGACAAATATTTATTTATTTATTGTGGACAAAAATGCACAAAAGTTTAAAATGATATTTGCTGTTATGACCAAGCAACCCACGATTACACGAGAAAAAAATGGTATATTTAGTTTTTTTTGTGTTTTTTTTTTGTTACCGAGCTATTTAAACTCTTGACTTTCTTTGAAGACTGTCCTGCAGTGCAGGAATACTTACGTTTTCCTTCTGAGGTGTTGAACTTATATTGGATGCAATAAAGCTCGAAGAATTATAAACTAAACTCTGCGTAAAATGAGCCCCTACATTGTGCACTTGGCAGTTGCTGCAAGCCCATATCCGCGTAGCTGCGTCACCTACTTTTTGTAGACTATCGTCGACGAAAACATTTTACCGCTGTTTCTGTTAATTCTTACCTTATAATGTCGCGCTTAAATAATATGTAACGCTAAAACACAAAATTGTCAGGCTTCTTGTTTTGGTTGTACTAGGTGACCTCATAAAGCCTTGGTTCCGAAAAGCTGCACCTATAGACGCTCACTGGTGACGTCGTTTTAGACCCGTTTTAAAAAGACTGTCTAAGGTTTATAAAACAATTGCAGCGACGTTTATGTTCCAAATCCTCTAGTACATAAAATCAGTATTCAGGAGCAATTGTTCCAGTTGTTTGGAAGATTATAAACACTCCTTTTGCAAGTGAAGAAACAATATTTGTATCACGGGGAAACCGAATCGGTGTGTCACGTAACCAGGCAAGGGGAGGGAAAGGGAGGTAAGAGGAGAGGGGGAGAGCGCGCTGTAGGAGGGTGATCAGAGGCATTGACAGAAGAAGTAAGAGGGAAGGAAGAAGAAACAAACGGTGAGAGGGAATTCGTGTGTAACGTGGCGTAAATTTCTCTGCTACATTTGGTGGGGAAACTGGATTGGTGTGTCCCATGACCAAAGGGGGGAGGGGGGTTAATGTAGGACACCGTAGGAGAATGAAGGGAGGGAATCGAAAAAGGAAGGGAGGTGCAGATAGGAAGAGAAGAGAAGGGGAGGGGCAGACAGGGAAGGAAGCAGATGGCGTGGACACCCTGTTTCAGGTCCGGAGGTGGTGACATCGGAGTCCGGGCCAAGTTGTTAAAGAGGTGGAGCTAGTACTTTGATAGTACTCCAGGGCCAGGTCTTTCGGTAGGGCCTTGAGTAAGATGTCTGACATCATCGTAGTATAAGTCTGCTCCGATCCCAAGCACCTTCAGACCATGGATGTTTATTTTGGATGTGTTCGTACATACGGTGAAGGCCCTCATCGTTTGACGAAATGACCTAAAGTAGCGTTCGCAATTTCGCCAGATAATCTCGGGCAATACGTCGTCTGTCACCGAATCGACCACAAAGGATCTCCATGGCGTCATTGTAAGGAGTCGGTGGATTGTATACGAGCAATCACTGCAGCGCCGCTGATGCGGTAACAAGATCCCGCAGGTAGCTGAACTTCCGGTATCGAGGTACGTCCTAGTTCTCATGTACGACGGTTCAGAAGTGCTCCTAGGAGCACTGCCATCCGCCTATGTCACCGCCGAAGCTCTGTAGCTGTAACTTGGGTAGCTTGACCCCACCTGCTTTGGGAGCTCTTGCACTGTTCAAACTTCTCAGCTGCGTCGTCATCGGCAGTGTTGGCGTCTGCAGTTTCCTTTGCCGCAACGTCGACGTCTTAATACCCAGAAAAGCGAACATGCGGGTGGCGTCGTCACCGTACTTGACCACGGCGGTGTATTCTCCAACGGAGTCTTCACCAGCGACGTGCTATTTGATCTCAGCGTGAATCTGACGATGCTCGTTGTAACTCGTAGTCAGTCGTTTGAGGAAATGTCAAGGTGGTCCATTATTCACTTTCAATAAATGCCCTACTCTCATTACCCCAGACAACACCCGACATCCTCAGGACGTCCTCAAAAAATACAAACGCCCTCACGGTTTTCAAGACGTCCTCAGGACATCCTGAGAACGTCAGTCGTTGGATCGTCCTAGAAACGTCCTTCCGAGAACTTATTGAGGACGAAGGATACAAAGTTAAAGGTAATTTACGTCCTCAATTTGATTGCGTTTAAGATAAATAAATAAATAAAAGAATTGGCGGTACTATACACCGTTCACGGTTACTGCTAAACTAAATTTCACATACAAATTATTACATGTAGTTGTGTAAGTTTAGGACATCTTTTAACTATAGTTTTGATCAAACAATTATTTAATAGAACCAGGACGCACTACAATTATTATTAGTTTTTGTATTTGCGCAGTATTTCGGAATTCAGTTCCATTGGCACATTCAATCTAGGTGGCGCAAGCTACCGCCTACTACAAGGCGCACCCTTAATGCAATTATCCAACCATCCGAGAGACCCAAGCAAGCTAAGCCAAGCCAGGAAAGAAACAAAAATAGCCTCGAGGTTGATGATGGCAGCGATGCAAGGCAGTCACACAGGTTAGTGTTTTATTTTATATGTAGTACTTCTTCAAAATGGCGGAAAGCAGTGAACGGCAATTTCTGCGGGAAAGATGCCGGCGCGTAAACGAATGCTTCGAGCTATCAACTGTGCGAAAGTAGACTCGGTAGCAAGGGCATCTTCCTCGCACGAACCGCAACCGCTACAACGATCCTCGGCGGTGTGTTTTTCTCCTGAGTTCGATAAAGATGTGTGTGTGCCGTACCAACGTAGTCCTAGTCCAGACAATAGAGAGGTGGACCTGCCGCTTACGACCTTTGGTTTAGAAGACAATTCTCTGCTCCAACATGAGTGTACCAATGTTGGCGCCAACGATTGCGCAACACGTGGTTGGAGATTCGATCACCAAGACTCTGTGCCGCCAATACGGCAGAGGCTGCAAACATCGATCCTCTCACTCCACAGTCACATCGCTTCTGGCAGTGCTGCGCAGCCACACATGCTTTTCTTCACTACCATCTTCTGCAAGAGCCTTGTTACAGACTCCAAAGAAGTCATCTGGTATTGTGAAGCTGTAGGAAGGCAAATACTGTCATTTTGGCGTTGAGGAGGGGCTTCGTCCAATCCTGAAAGACTGTGCGGAGTTACCGACTGAATTGAGCCTCAATTTTAATATAGACGGCCTCCCTATATCCAAGAGCTTCAAAAGCCAGTTCTGGCCTATTATTGGCCACATTAACAACTTTGAAGACGAGGCATCATTTGTTGTGGGTGTTTCTTTGTTGTTGTTGGTGGTAGCCAACCTCAGGACGCGAACCAGTTCCTCCAGCAGTTCGTTGATGAAACTCAAACTTCTCATCTCTGCAGGCTTCATTACTGACACAGTGACAGTTCGTGCAAGGATTCATGCCATAATCTGTGATGCACCAGCTAAAGCCTTCATACTGTAGATCAGAGGCCACACGGGCTATCACAGTTGCACCAAATGCACTGTTAAGGGTGTGTATTGGATATTTAGGGTGTGCTTTCCAGATATGTACCATGCTATTGCGAACCAATCAAAGTTTCCGCTGCAAAGCACAAAAGCAACACCACACTGGTCAAAATTTTCTAGAGGTACTTCCGATAGATCTTATGAAGGATGTACCATTAGATTATATGCATCTCGTTTGTTTGGGTGTAACACGCAAGCTGCTCCTGCTTTTTGCTGGTGGCCCAAAGGAAGTAAGGCTTGGGAGCAACGTATGCAGTGCGACGTCGGAAAGGAATCAGAAGCTAACACAGTTTGTTCCTTCTGATTTTAACAGAAAGCCACGAAGTCTGGCAGAGCTAAAACGATGGAAAGCTGCTGAATTTTGTATTTTCTTGTTGTTACTCATTCCCTCACACATGTATGAGAATGTTCTTGTCTTGCATGTGGTAATCAGCCTACTTGCAGCACCTGGTGCCACAGCAACTGAAATTCAGTTAGCGGGAGACCTTCTAAAGTGTTTTGTTAGTTGCTTCATTGAGATTTATGGCCAAGAGCATGTAACACGCAATGTGCATGGACTGTCTCATCTTGCATCTGATGTTCAGCACCTGGGATGATTGGATGATTGGAGTGTGTTTCCGTTTGAAAATTACATGGCAACTCTGAAGAGGATGCTTCGAAAGCCCGAATATCCTCTTGAGCACCTCTGTAATACGCTGTCGGAGCAGGGAGTTGTTCTGAAACTGAAGAAGAAGGTTACACGCTACCCATTGTTTACTGCACCACACAACTCTGGGCCGTTTATTGAGACGTGCCAATGTCCGCAGTTTTTTAAAGTCGCATTGTCAGCCAACGTTTCTCTTGCAGTTGGCAACAAAAACAGCTGTTGCATACTTTCTGATGAGTCAGTGATCATAGTGAAGAACTTTGCTCATTTTCCATGTGAAGCTCCATGTGTCATTGGACGGAAGTTTCTTCGACGGAGGGACCTGTATTCGTTGACATGCCCGTCAACGATAGTATTGAACCATGGTTAAAAGCGCTAAAAAGACGTACACAAGATAGAAGACAAACACGGGCGCTACTCACAACTGTATTGGGAAAGGACGATGGAAGTACATATATATATATATATATATATATGTTAAACTTATCGTCACCCAGGCTACACATGCCCAAGATGCAAGTGCATAAACCCGTTTACATATATTTATCGAAAAAACGAATCTCAGCATTATACAATGTGAGCCACGCTTCGGCGATACCAAGATTCTTGGTAGAAGCAGAATTCGAAGAGCACGCAAACTGCAAGAGGCATATTTTATCAAGATGAGGGGACCCCATTGTGTCAGCGGCACGTCAATAGCATTGTATAATGCTGAGATTCGTTTTTTCGGTAAATTTAAGTGAACGGGTTTATGCTCTTGTATCTTGCGCATATGTAGCCTGGGTGACGATGAGTGTATCAGATATATACAGGGTGTTTCACGAAAGGTGGACAAAATTGATATTGCGAAAACTACGCGTCGCAACAAAACAAGACTTGTGTCGTTTTGGTCCTAGGCCAGGGGCCTATTTAGGAAAATTATTAAAGTCGAGATAATTAGATTGTTAATTATTTTTGCGTAATCAACTTTCTTAATATGGATTTTAAGGGCATGGTTTTAATGAGAAAATTGCTCAGCATCATCAAAAAACGCTAAATCAGCAAATTGCAGAACGATAGAAGGCACGCGAAGCATTTTACGGCTTTCTGAAAAACCGTACAAATTCTACGGATTTTTAAGTTTCGGTTTCGCATCTCGGCCCTGGCGGCACCGCGCCCCATGGAGAGATAGTGCAACCAGCCTCTGCTGCGTCGCACGATGACAGCGCAGTAGAGTTTGAATGCACTATCTCTCCACGGGGCGCGGTGCCGCCGGGGCCGAGATGCGCTCCAATAACAAACCGAAACTTCAAAACCCGTCAAATTTGTACGGTTTTTCAGAAAGCCGTAAAATTCTTCGCGTGCGTTCTATCGTTCTGCAATTTGTTGCTTTAGTGTTTTTGATGATGCTGAGCAATTTTGTATTTGAAATTATGCCCTTAAAAGCAATATTAAAAAAGTTAATTACGCAAAAATAATTAACAATCTAATTATCCCGCACTTTAATAATTTTTCTAAAAATGCCCCTGGCCCAGGACCAAAATGACACAAGCCTTTTTTTGGTGCGATGGGTAGTTTTCGCAATATCGAATTTGTCCACCTTTCGTGAAACACCCTGTATATATATGTACTTCCATCTTACTTTCCCAATACAGTTGTGAGTAGCGCCCGTGTTTGTCTTCTATCTTGTGTACGTCTTTTAAGTGCTTTTAACCATGGTTCAATACAGTCAACACCAACTAGCCCAACAAGTTCTTTTACCGTCAACGATGCGGAGGATTTGCACAGGTTCGCAACTTTCTTGTTTGCGGTCATGGCCACTTCACTGTATTGCTCAGAAGCGTCTCAAAATTATCTTTAAAAGGGAGACCATTGTTTTCCCTCACATGCATGCTGTTGTGTTGTAAGAAACGGTAGTGCCATATTTTTCTTGTCATTGTGAAGCACTCATGTAAAATGCTATGCTCATAAAAAAATTCTTTCTTTTGTAAGGTGGTCTCCACATCGTTAAATTTTCTGAAGAAAATGACTCAGTGGCCATTGTTCATAAAAACTGGGTACATGGAGGCTACAGCATGTGGCCTCCTGAACGGAATCAAGTGCAGAGCCTGCTGAAAGCGGGATCGACCCCAGGGCCTGACTGGCGGCCAGTGCCTTACAATGCAGTACAAGCATTTGGTAATACAGTTGTTATGTACCAGGGGTTTTCATGTTATTTTAGGCAGCTTTTCGCCGTGGATATCAAACTACATCTACGACCAATTTAGATTAAGTAAATCAAAAACACATTTTTCAGGTACACATGAAGAAGCAAGACAAAGATTGAGGAGGGCAGAAGACACGTCTGATCTACAAAGCGAAGTGGATCTCGGAAGGGGGGAAAAAAAAAGACAAACGAGTTTACAGCTCCGAAGATGAGGACGACATGCAATCCCCATCACCCCCGTGGTCCATTTTTAGAAGTATATTGTACATTCTTTCTGCACTTGCAACTTCCTGTTAGATTTATTAGGTTAGCTAGTTAATTTTTTCTTATCTGGTATATTTATTTCATACACTTGAATACTTGATTCCCACAGACCAAGCGAGAGACGACAAGTTGGGCACAATAAGGCCATTAAATTTGTTTCATTCCCAGCTGTCCAGATAGAATGGTACGCTTTCCAAAAGCTGTGTAAGGCATAAATATGAAATATTTAGCATACATGGCAAATCTACAGGACAAACAATGTTGCCGTCTATTTCTATGAACAGCATGTTGCACGCTTATAGCCCTCGTGTACACACAGGTATTCACTGTTGCATATGTGGCGTTGTAGCATGTGTGTCACTGTCACTAGCAGGGCAGCCACAGCATGTGTAGAAGTATTCTAATGCTTTTTAACTTCAGTGGCTGAGGACAATATGCACCCTTACATTTGTGTTTTCCATAGTGTGTATTGATGTTACAACCAATGTTGGACCCCAGAGAGTGTCACATTATTTACCAATAAGCGAAATTATGAATTGGATTCGTCACTATTTGAAATGTCGCACACAATTCTGCAAGAAGGAAGTGGTGATGAGGGGTGGGAAGGCACCCTTCACTCTAGAAGCCCTGGTCGTTCGATTCCAAGCCCACGTGAGTTGGACGAAACTTGTGTACAGGGCTATTTATCTATTTGCCACGTAAGTTATGGCGTGCATGCTGTCATTGTATGACAGGATATCTAGAGTAAAGTTCCAGCTGTCCACGACCGGGGTCCCAACTTCCAAGTGCACGAAGGGCACAAAGTCAGTAGAGCTGTTTTACTAATGCTTTTTCACTTCTGTGGCTGATCACAATGTGCGCCTTTACATCTGCGTTTCCCATATTGCGTAGATATTGATGTTTGCTTGATGCTACAACCAATGTTAACCCCAGAGTGTACCACATTATTTACCAGTAAGCTCCATTATTGATTGGAATCGTTGCACACATCTCTGCAGCTGGAAGTGGTGACAACGGATCCGAAAACACCCAGACGTCTAGAAGCCCTGGTCTATCAATTCCAAGCCCACGTCAGTTGAATGAGACTTGTGTACATGGTTATTTATCTATTTGCCAAGAAGATATGGCGTGCGTTGCATGCATGTTCTCATTCTATAATAGGATGTCCGGAGTACCCTTCCAGCTGGCCACGGCCGGGGTCCCAGCTTCCAAGTGTACGAAGGGCACCACGTAAGTAGAGTGGTTTTGTCGCATCCTCAAAGCTTACTTTCAGAAGTTAAACTAACCGGCTTTGTTTTCAAATAGGCACATAGACCTATGGCAGCCGTGGGGTTCAGAACGCAACAATCTGTTCCCCACCCGTGACACTGTCAATGCCTCAGACTAGTCATTTCCGACCAAAGAGCTTTTAAGAATGTGATTTTTGATTGGTTTATTTATGCCTTGATGACTCGCAGCACCCCGAGCAAAGTCTGATGAGAGACCTTACACTTCATGCCCTTCAGCTGCCAGCACTTCCAAACATTCTGGCAAGCATGGAGAAAGTTACTCTCAGTTGACACTTGTAAGCTCTAATTTCTGGAAACTTGGTCCATCCTGTCTGCTTATATATATGCACAAGTGACGAATAATTTCATGTATCATCATGTACACATCATTTCAATATTATTTGTGCAAACCAAATGTAGGCTGAATTTGAGACAAACGAAAGAACTTGGTATTATGGTGTGGGCACCAGCAGAAATGTAGTTTACACAAGGTTTCGGAACACGTTGTCGGTGGGACAACTTGTTCCGAAGCATCATTTAAAATAAATGTCTACTGCTGCTCATTTCTACGTTCTTTCAAATACATTATCAGTACATTGCTCTGGCCACTACATAAAAAGCTCCCCCAACTTTTTCTGTGTCTTTGGCTTGAAAGTATAGGAGTGAGGTGTTAAGTAACACAGTCACCACAAGGCTGTGCATTCAGTAGTTGTACCAAATGCATGTTCTAGGAGCTAAAGTGGTGAAACAACTTTAATTCCGCTGGTGCCGCGTCATTGCATGTTGCATAAAAGAGGATAAATGACAACTTCATGTGATCCGCATCTTAAATATGTTTTGTTCTTTAGAAATCTTCAGAGTTTGAACAACAAGTCATGAGCACACTGCACAGAATACAGATGAGGCTAGAACACCAAGGGAGGCAATTGGATTGGCTCGCACGACTGCTATGCAATGGTGTCCCTCGGGCTACAAGTGCAGCTAGAGGAGGAAGTTTTGAAGAAGCCGTTCGCCGACTTGGAGGCATTTCTGGACTTTCGCTCTAGTCTATCTTCGGATGAAAGAAAAAGAACGCTTCTGGTGTGAAGGATTCTCAATCTTGTTATATTTCCTAACCTTTGACTTAATAAGAGCGTCCATGTGATCCAATATATTCTTTTTAGCTGCATCAGCTCACTGGCCTTGGTAACAGATCCAAGGGTTTGCTACCAGGAACACCTTGGAGGTCCGGCTTAGCCAAAAAGTGGCTGTCGATTTCAGCTGGGTAGGCCAGAAAGGCAAAGGAAAGTTTCGGAATCTCAATGTGGCAGAAATCATTTACATAAAGACACTTTTGTTTCTCGTGTGCGAGCCATCTAAGTTATTTACTAAACTAGTTATGTAAAATATTGCACGAGGGCCTCGTCAGGTTCAGAGCTAGCGTCAAATGCAGATTGCAATGAATATTCTTGCCCTGACGGTAAAATTAAGTAAGACTGATTTTCATGAAGACCGACAAACTAACCTGACTCGGGAGTGGGAGAATGATACTATTTTCTGAACATAGTTCTGTCTAAATAGGTGAAACTTTTGCTGTGTGGGTCAGATTGCTATATATAGCTGTGCGTTAGCACTAAGGAACATGCCTTTCTGAAACATATATTTTTATTGAAGTTAACTGTGATTTTTTCAAGACCATCTTAGTTTTCTGCTCGGACTGTCAACACAAATCAATGTTTCAGGGGCAGTGAAAGCAAAAGTTGAGTTTGCAAACAAAGCTGACGTGGAGACCTTTATCAAAGTGTGGCTGCGCCACGCTGGAGAGATACTGAAAAGCTGCAGTCAAAAGCCGGAGATGTTCGACATGATAGTAAGTTTCTCACATGACCTGTTTTTATTAATAATGCTTAAGGAATTGATTTTTTTTCTAGATCCCGCTGACTATTCGGACTAGTGCTGCCAAGATGCGAAGCCAGACTGCATGTCTGGTGCAGACATTGAAAAAAGTCATGTATAACATTTGCTCTCCAATAAAGTATTTCTTGAACAGTTACCTTTGTTTGCAATAATGAATGGCATGATCATGCTCATAGTTACAGGCTAAGAACATTGGGCAAGGAAAGACGCAGAAGAGAAAGCAGACGGGATGCTGGAGAGAAGAGGTTTTCTTCTCTCAACAGCATTCCGTCAGCTTTCTTCCCATCCTTCCTTTCTCTTGCTTTATGTTCTTAGCCTCTCACTGAGTAGTAATCTAGAATTAGTGTGTGAATTTCACTTAAAAATAGTACACAACAATGAATTTCTCTCTGCAGGCAGCTCTTGCAGGCATGTTCAGGTTCAAAATCCAGTTGGACAAAACCCAGAAACAATAAAAATGAAAGCATCCTAACTGCTCAGTGAACAGCTGCACCTGCAGTGCATTGTTCTAAAAACGCACTAAAAAAATCCTTGGCTGCCCTCCTCAGGACGTTCTGAGGATGTCCTGAGGCCGGACAATAGGAGGTTTTTAGGATATTTTCAGGATCATTTGAGGACATCCTCAGGACATCATAATGTCCTGAACTCGGAAACGGGCGCCTAAGAGCAGCGCTCTAATATATACTTCAAAGTTTTAGTACTCCTTGTATTCATCAATGCAATTTTACTTAATATGTGTAAAGACACTGCATTTCATATGCGAACAATGTGTAAAAGCAATGTTTTAAATTTCGGACACATTTTTCGCGCAACTAACGACGGTGGTAACTTATTATGGAAAATTTTTTAAAATGCATTGAATGTCCTGTTTTAAGTTTTTCAGAAAAGTTATTTTGTCTCAAATTCTTAGTTGACATATATCAGGGCAACGGAGATATGTGCCATATAAATGCATGAAACCTTGTTTCGACATCTTCTGTTTAAATGGCTAAATGACCTGGAAAATTGGAAAATTAATTTAAGGCCGGTAAACAGCAACCTTCTGTTTTTGTAGACGCAACGCGTGATTAGAACTGCCTTTTGTCACGCCGGCAGACTACCAAGTACGTAGTACCAGTATAAGGAAGCAAGAAAGTAATTTACGCTACTATCTTAGAGTTCATAATATGAGATCCATGGCATCAATGGGTTTTCTTGTCCGTAGAGTATCAGAGTTATGTTTGCATCGATTCTAATTTATAAAGTGAATGTTCGAGGGTCATAAAGAATCTTCCAGATAACGTTCGAGTTAACTGACAGCTTAAGAAAAGCAGTGAGCGGCCCATTATGTTCACGCTTCTTGCTTATTGTTTGGTCTCCACCCTTCTTATCGGCCAATCGCGCAATCTGATTGGCTGCGGATCAATATTAAGATGGCGGAGGCTTGCAACGCCTCGTGTTTTTTAGACTGTCAGTCATCATTATATCCATGTTATTGGTGCTGTTCAGCTTTGTTTGAAGCTACTGTGACGACCCGTCCACTCGTTTTATCTTCCATACTAACACATTTATTAGCCGTTGCATTATTAGGTAAGAACTGGTTGACATCCTCGAAAGACGCCATATTTCCTCCAGACGTCGAGAAACTCAGTTCCTTCGAACTTGTCCAAGATTATCTGATCCAGCGTGTCGTTCATCTCGGTGTGAACACATTTCTGTAGTCTCCAACGACACCTTTGCGCACGAGCTGAGCATTCGACGGAACATCCTGACTGACACGGTGCCACCGCTTTAAGCCTTCTGGAACCTCCTCACCAGCAGTGCTGAGAGGACGGCAAAAGAAATCAGCAATCCCGCGGTTCGTGTACTCCTTCATTGCAGACACGTCGCTGTCCTTGAGAACCTTCTCGAGGTACACTGGATCTTCGAGCATTTTCTTCTGGTATTTCTCTCCCAGAAAGTTTGCTATCTTTAGGATATGCCTGAGAGGGTCACTCTTCATGTCTTCATAGTGCATAAAGAGGACGTTTGAGTCATCGCGATGCTCGTACCAGGACAACAAGTGATCGAAGTAGCTGCCAAAGTCAGTTTCACCTTTGCAGAAGAGATCAAAGAATACCTCGAACGTGCCGTTCGTGAACTCGTAACCAGAAAAACTTTTCGTGTGGTAGAAGAACGAAGCGCAGCAGTCCTTGGGGTTGCGACTGACGTAGATGTACTTTGCTTCGTTCGAGTAAGGCACCATTGAGAAAGGCAGGTGGGACTTTATAATTCCCGGACGTTTCATTGCGCGGACCGCGTCGGCGCCAAGCATTTCGATGAAAGGACTGTTTTTAAGGAAATCGAGGCCATTTCTGGGCCTCTCGCCTCCGTTAAAGATGAGATAGGCAATGTGCTGCACCCACGTCGTTCCGCATTTCGGGAATGTCACCACGAATACGTCTTCCGGTGTCGGCACGTAGTCTAAAGCTGACTTGAGGAGTGTGCTGTTGAACGCCGCAGACAGACGATAACCATCGAAGTCCAGATAGAGCGGGCGTGCGCAAGCGTCCTCCATTCTGTTCTTGCAACTGCAAAACACAATAGCAACATAGGGTCAATGATGTGGGTATGCGCCGAGAATGTGAGGGAGAGGAGGAAGCGAGAGCACTCGGAGACATCAAAACGCCAAAATCTGAGTGGAATGATTGCTGGGAAGACGTAAAGATAACGGTCTTTGTCTCTACTCACACATCGAATGCGTCTGAACGCGAAAGCGTAACACTGGGCGCCAGCTTTTGATAATCGTGCGTGTTCAAAGTGTGAGTAGATACGAAGGCAGTTATCCTTGCGTTGACAACAGCCAAAACTGCAAGCACGAGCTAGACCGCGTTCCTGGCTTTGGGACGTCCACTTATAGCGCGAAAACTGGTTGTGCGGAAGAACGCTCCAAGGCTGCGACCTCGAGCTGTCGTGCTTGTGCATAGACACCTATATACTGACGAAGCCTGGCAGATCGCCACGAGAAGCTGCCGCCGAAATGGAAAAACGTCGAGCGGCAGACAACGAATGAGAGGAGTTCCACGTGACTTGCGCCGCGCAGCGGCGAGACACCGAAGCACACTTCTCCCGAGCGAACGAAAGTGTTTCGGGTCCTCGCGGCTGCAAAAGCTGTGCGCTGAAGTTCAGGTTCCCAGAGAATTGGCTCTTTGATGCTCTGTGCTACCAGATTTACGCGCTCTAAATCTGCAACCGGGCACTCTATCGCTCCGTCGTTGAACTGCCAGGCTTTGTGAGTATAGAGGAGGCTATGGTAGCACAAATGCTCGAATGACCTGGGAAGCAAATGGCGGTGCAGCACTTGCTGAAGGCACGCATTTTGCGTGCCCCCGCAACTATGTTTTCGGTGCTTTGAAGAAACGAAATGCATAAATTATATCAAGGGGTTTATAATATCTTAAAGCTCATTGACAAAATTCACGCTTGGCGTTTCTTGCAAGTACCGCCAACCATTCTTGTTAGAAAGCGCAACACATGTTTACAAGCCAATTTCCCCGCCAACATTCGCTTCCAAGGGCCACTAACTCGAGTGCATTGCTGCAATTTGATTCCAGGGGCTGCACAAGGCATGCCTCTGGCATAGCGGAGCATTCGAAACTACTTGCGAACACAGGCGAATCAGGTGGCTTGATGCGCTTGGGTTTCTTACGTTACGTTATGTATCGCCGAGACATCCGTGCTTCGTATGTCGCGTGCAGAGTATACTTCTTGAAGTGGTTGCCATACTTCACACGAAGCACTGATGTCAAGGTGCCTCTCCACGTAAATGGACGTGAGCTCTCGCAACAGTAACGTAAGCAAAGGGAGTTCTGTGATCCAGCCTGTAGAGGAACGCTGACACCCTCCAAAAGTTTTTTTTTTTTTTGCCAGGTGTGTTAATATGGGTATGGCCAGGAGCGTGATGACGTGGCAAACGAGAGGCGTATGACTGGTCTAAAGCAAACGTAGTTTCCACCGCAGTCACAGCTGAGAGGTGAACGGACTATGGTAGCTGCAGCACCAATTATCGAAGTTCGCCATTATTGGGGCGTATACTCTGGGCATGCATCGGACACGAGGGCTGTGCAAGCATCCGGCGTGAACTCGATTTGCCTTGTATCGAGAATGAATTCTGTGTCAGAGGTTCGGCAAGGACTCTGATGCCATTGCAGGCTTCGTGCCCAAGAAATGGTGACCGCCATTGTTGCTTGATAGGGTCATGAAAGGGTCTATTACAAAAAAAAATTGCCTCATCTTAATAGACCTTATGCGAAATTGCTCGCTGGTCGGACAACACTAAGAGCGTCGCTATTTTAATGTCGGCAAGCGTTGTCGGTGCTGAAGCACGATGGAGGCATCGAAACATCCGTACGGGCAGTGTGCGATGGCGCGGCACCTGTGCTTTCCACCTTCCCACCATAAAATGTGGAAGAACAGTTTAAAGAACCTACCGTAACTGTCTGACGAAACTCTCGAAGGCCTGTGCGGCACGCTGGCGACAACCCGCAGTGTGTACGCTTCCACAGGGAAGGCGTAGGACTTGCTCCGCTGCTTCGACGAGGTTGTCGCCAGCGTGCACAGGCCTCCGACAGTTTCGTCAGAAACTGTTGCAATAGGTTGTTTAAACTGTTCGTGCACATTCCATGGTCGGAAGTTGGAAAACACAGCTGCCGCGTCATCGCCCACAGCCCGTGCGGTTGCCACCGATGCCGCCACCGTGCTTCGCTACCGACGACGCTTGACAACATTGAAATGGCGACGCTGTCAGTGTTGTCAGACCACGAAGCACTTTCGCATAAGGTGTATCAAAATTTACTGGTTTCCATCTTCTTTTTTTTTAACATGTCATATATCGACTGCTTTTTGCCCAGTGATTCATACCAGGGGGAAAGCAAAAGTAGCCGGAATGAATATCTAAAGGGCGGGCCGTTTGTAGTACCTGCTTCCGCCGCCAGCAGCGCTTAGCAGCACCGCTTCCGAGTGAGGTTTCTGGTCGGCATTGTCTGCTATGCATGTTTTTCCCAAACGCCTCAAAATCATTCGTCGCATTTTCTTTTTTTTTGCAATGCCTTCCGCCTTTGCAATTTTTGCAAAGGCGGAAGTGTCCATAACCTTTTTGACGAGTTCGCCGACGTCCCATAACGCGAAACAGATCTCTTCGGCTTCGCCGAGATGGAGCTACTGCAGCGAGATGCTCTGCGTTTTTTGGCACGTTTCGCAACGGCGCAGAAAGCAATCGTTCTGTAGAGCGCAGCAGAGGTAGATGCGCTTGAGGTTGTCTTCAGTAAATGTCTTTTTTGGGACTTTGGTTATTGCCGTTAAAAGCAACTGTAAATTGACGCAATATATGCATGCGCACACCTCGTGCTCGGGATTTTGTTTACCCATTTTGGTTGTAGGGAATAAAACTTGAAGATGCCTAGTTCTGGGGATGGTCCTTCCTAAACAGCTGGATAGTTTCCTTAATAGAGCGCGTCATAAACCTTTTTATGACTTTGGACATGTGGTTGATAATGGCTTTCACGACGTCCTTTTTGTTGGGTCTTTGAACATGGGGAAGAAGGCATTCGCCTTCTTCCCCATGTAGGGATAAGGGGTGGCCCATACACCACCTTTGAGCTTCAGTTTTCTTGTTTGATCAATCATGTAGGCAGTCGCTTCCGGCATCAGACGCAAATATTTTTCCTTCAAGATGCTTGGCGGAAGAAGCGTGTACAATCGCTTGCGTCCCTGGTGGGAACTGCATGCCTTCAGCCAGGCACGTAGCCAGGGGGGAAGGGGGGGGGGGGGGGGGGGCACGGGGCCCGGGCCTTCTCCCCCCCCCCCCGAAGTCTTCCATTTTGTTGGGGCCTCCTCTTCCCCCTCCCCCTCATACAGAATTTTGTCATGGGCGCCCCCCCCCCCCCCCCCCCGAAACAAAATCCTGGCTACGTGCCTGCCTTCAGCGCTTCGCGGAACGCGTCAAACCACTCCCCACAGTGCTTATAACTGTCCTCGAGTTCGAGAGTTTCGTGCGGTGAAGCAAGCAAAGTGGACCATCGTAAAACCGGTGAGAGGACTCCAGGCATCTCATCTGTGGAAGTCATCATATGCCGAGAGGCCGAATGTATACATGGCCACTCGCTCAACTGAGATTTTTAAGCTTGTGTAGGCATAGTTAGCGAATTTGCAGAGTGGGCAGTTTTGTTTCTGTGAATTGTAAGCTAATTAATGGTATTCCAGCTCAAAGTCCTGTTTCACGTCACTAATACTCACCCCTTACGAAAAAAAGAAATTTAATATTAGAAAATACATGCCATAACTAATGCTCAAAATGTTTGGTGCTGTGCGGCAAAGCGGCTATGACGAAGACGTCGGCTCGCTTTGAGTGAAGGTTTGTCGTTGCTTTTCACGTTCGAAGGTCATATGTTACTTAATCGTTTGCCATCACAGGTTAGTTCAAGTCACTGCAAAGTGCCAAGGGGAGTTTAAAGAAAATAAGATGGAGTTTTTTTAAATATCGACGCCCACTTTCGCCACATTTTGAGAAATCAGCCGCATTTCCGCGTTAATAACAAAAAGATAATAAAGAGTGGGCATATTATCTTTGTATATTCGTAAAAAATATTTAAAGACACTCATTTTGATATGTTTTGTGAAGTATTATAAAAGACGGTTTATTCGCGAAAAAAATAGGAATATGTCTTTAAAACGCGTTTTTATGCCATGTTTCAGTTTTTTGTTTTCATATTAACATTTCATTGATATTTTTATTTTTTGTGTATGTGTTGTATATCTTTTGTAAAACGTATTAAAAATGTATGGTGACGTAAAAGCTTCAATGAGGAAATTACGACTGTGCAAAGTAGCATTGTGAAACTTTCTCAGTTTCCACGCCTCGAGCTTCTCTATTTTATATCTCAGCCAAAGCGAAATGTTAAAGGACACATGCAAAGAAAAAAACATTTTTTTTAAACAGCTTAGATGGAAAAAAGATGTCATAAAACGATTTTACAACGAAGAAAAAAAATTTTTAGAGCTATATTTACGGCGCTATACGAATTTGTAGTTGGCGCCCGCGGGCGCCGCGGAAAAGTGGCCCTTATTTATCACGTGACGGGCCCATATTTGTCACGTGGTGCTCGCGCTCTTTCGGAAGCTTCCTATGGCCTCTAAAAGTAACTTATTCATATTTGTTTGAAGTATAACAAAAAACTAAGATTAGTAAGTAACTTTTAGAGCCCAAAGGAAACTCCTGAAAAAGCGCACGCAGACGTGATCGACCCGTGCGCCGGTCAGATGACGGCGGCGGCGCCCCGAACCAGACGAACTTCTGCGGCGGCGGCGACGGCGGCGTGGAGAAACGCGTTGAAGCGGCGTTCGCACAACGCTCAGCGTGCGGCGGCGGCGTCGCTTTACGGCTCCGGCGACGCAGGGCGGCGGCGCGCGGGCCTACCACGTGACCAGCGGCGGCTCCAGCGGGCGCCAACTACAAATTCGTATAGCGCCGTAAATATAGCTCTAAAATTTTTTTTTTCTTCGTTGTAAAATCGTTTTATAATATCCTTTATCCATCTAAGCTGTTTAAAAAAAATGTTTTTTTTCTTTGCATGTGTCCTTTAAGGCGTTCATATGTAGCTGAATGTTCCTCCCAAGAACATGGATTTCTTATATATTTTTAACAATAATATCTCAATCTTGGCCCGGATCATCATCGCATGAACTGACGTGGAATCACCCAACTGTCGTTTTTCCAGCTTATCGGGGGTGCCATATTTCACTCCATCCCTTTTCCTTACTTTTTACGCTTCATCGATATAACTTTTTGGGAACACTCTCGACATATGCTTTTTATGCTAATCAAGCGTCTAGGTCATAAAACGTTTATGCATGTATTTTTTATTTGTCAAACCGTCTCTCGGCGACGGTATTTGACGAAGTTCAGCAAGTTGTGCTGTCTGACCTAATTCACATATTTGTATGATCTTTACATCACCGTAAAGCTCCCAATAAGCTATGTGTTTTTGTACAATTTCAATATTGTGCAATAAATGCATAATATGTGCCTGAAAAACGGATATTTTGAAAAACTAGCAAGTTGGGAGTCGATTTTCTAAACCTTTCATTTCTTTTATTTTTTATTCACAGTTAGGTAATATAATAGTCTATCAGGAACTACCAACAGAAATTGTAATATATTGTGTGTATGGCCGTTATTAAGACTCGACTCTCGTGCCATGAGCGTTTTGAACGGGACTTCGCACAGGCGCTCTGCTGAGCAGAATTTTAGCCTACGTAAAGTTTTCTACTTATCGCTAGCAGTTACCTCAATATCCAACCATAAAAATTAATACAATTTGGAGCAGTGTACTTAAAAAAACAGTTACTTAGAGCTTCGTATCCACAAGTGCGGGCACCCAGCGCGTACTTTCGGCTTTGAGTTTGAAATACCGAACTTTATACGATTCGCGTCGGTAGGGCGCTTAGCGTAGAGAGTCGTGCAGTTGTTGTGTTGGAGTTGTTTGTGCTTTTTTTACTGCTAACACATGTGTGACTGTAACAGTGTTCGGTATCTTGGTTGGTGTTTGTCCTGTGAGTGTAAGTGGTTGTCTCGTGCAACCTAAATTTAAAAAAAAAACATTTCTTTCGCGTTATCTAGCGGTTACTAGTACACTTTCTGGGTGGTGCAAACTGCCACCTGATTCAATAAGCTTGGTGCTGAGCAGTCTCGCATCTATTGATTTACAAATAGCTTGTCTGCGGTCCACTGGACTCCCTACGTCCCTACCTCTCAGTTCGATAACAATCGTAATAATTGTGCCAATCAGCCACCTAAATGCTCGTTCTCTGTCCAAGTGCTCCGAAGTGCACGCACACACGTGCACGAATGGATAACCACGTCGGTAGAAGTAGGTACAAAGAGAGAGATAAAAAAAAAGAAATATCAGTAGTGTTGGTGCGAGCTGAATGACTCGTTGGTGTCGTCGAAGGTGCCCAGCGATTCGCTAGCGCACACGACAAGCATACGTAACGTTCAATGAATTCAGCCTACTCATTCCTCCCCTCACGATTTACTAATGCAAAAGCAGTAACTGTCCCATGGAGGGGAGCGGGCCGCGTCTGTAACTGCGAAGAAAGTGTAAGAATCCGGCGGCGTCTGCAATCGTTCAAAACATGCGCGCAGAACATGCAAAAAATTCAGAGGAGTCGGTGGCGTCTGTAAGCGCTGAAGTAACTGCAAAAAACGCTGAACGAAAGTCCGAGCGAAACGGCTTCTAGATAGCCATTGGCTGAGAGGTGTCATAGTTCCAAGGAACGCCACCCCACAGAGAAGTCCTCATCATGGCGCTCCGGCCCGCACGGCAGGAAGGAGCACTATTGGCCGTCGCTCTCTTGCCCACTACCAACTGTATATATACGACCATGTCACACGGAGCGCGCCTATGGGGAGCGCTGACCCCTGAGCTGCCGATAAAATTTCGCGCCGTCCCACTAGATGGCGACATATCTCTGCTCTTCAAGGCGTGCAAGAAATGCTTGTGGTAATGGGATTGTACGTGCCCGGCGCGGTAGCAAATTGTTTATGAATGGTGTGCTTTCGCCCCATTATTTAACACGAATTCACCTAAGGTACGATACCATTATCAAAGCGCCCATTAAAATAAATGGAAAGAAAACCAGGACATCAACTGAGTTCCGTTTTACTCTGCAGGACGTCGTAAAACAAATAGCATGAATAAGCCAATGAACAGAGTTCCGTGAAAATTTTCACAAAGGGGCCTTTAGGTAGTGCCGTTATTAAACTAAAATTTCGTGAGCGTAGATTGCTGGGGAAAAGTTCAAGAAAAGAAAAGCCTGTTTTTTCCCGATGCTCGGGAGAAAAACAGAAGAAAAAAAAACACGTCAGGTTGACGCTTCTATTTGAGTATGGTACCAAACACACTGGGATATTCTGAATCTGCTTTAGGCTGTCCATCTCTAAGAATCTATCAAGGTTTTGGTATCATGTGGTGCCATATGTAAGTAGCAGCGTCAATCCGACGGTTTGCTTTCATTTTTCTACCGCGCATGGGAAAAGAAAGAAGTTCTTATTTTCTTGCATTTTTCCCAGACATTGATACTCACTGATTTTGTAGTATGATCAATGCACCACCTAAAAACATCTTTCTGAAAAATTCCATGGCACTCGGTTCACTCGCTTACTTATGCATTTTCTTTCGTACTGATCTCGAAAACAACCTGTTCACGAAAAAAAAAAAAACACACGTTTTTATAGGATTGCGTCGACTTAAGATTTTATTAAATCAATGTTCTAGGGATTCCGCAATTAAAACAGATGTTCGCCATTGATGAAAAGACGAGAGACCATAGCACACTTTCAAGCGAGACGCCCATGTCAGTCAGCGCTCGTGGTGCACGAGTTTTCTCTGCCCAAACACCTCGAACAGGTGATTTCTAAACAAAGTGTGAACGAGTACAAAATTTTTTGGTCTGCGGTCTCCTAAGATGGTCTGGTGGAGTCAGCCTAATGAACTCAGCTGATGAACTGGGCATTTGTGCGTTTGGGGGGGGGGGGGGTGGGGGGGATAAATTACAGATTACAGCTGCACAGCATGACCACCAACGTTTGAGGTGTACACTAAGTGCAACATTTAGAGCGTTCTCCAGATTCATGAAAAACCCGACGAAAGGCAGACTTAGGTATGAACCCCACAACGATATATGTGGAAAGACAACAGTATTTAAGTTTTCACCGTAAAAATAGACTACGCGCTAGCGGTTAGAACCAGATGCCAGAATCTATGAATTCACTTTTATCTGATTTTTAAGTTTTAAGCCATTTTCTAATATTTTTCATTATGATAATTGGGGTGCGTTCCCGGTAGCAGATGCATCACACGTATGTTTGTGGGGACTCCGTTAGCCGCCAGTTCCACGTGCAAAATGTACGAAAATTGCTTATAACCTTTGGATTATATAACGACAAGTTCTAAAACACTGCCGACTGCTCCTAACGGAAGAACGAGTGTTCCGCCACCCGTACGTTATTTTTACAGTAAGGAAACTACGGTTCACTTTTCTCCCTAACACACGATATGTTCACAATAAGTGCCGTGGTCGGAGGATGCTTGTGCTTTCAGACTATTAAAGCAACACGCGACTTAATAAAATGAAGTCAAAATCGGAAGAGAACGCAGCCTACGATGCGTGTAAAAGGAATCCGACGAGCCGATGACAGCAGCGGAGGATGGATGGATGGATGGATGAATACGGCTGAGCCCTTTGGATCGGGCGGTAGCTTACGCCACCTAGCCATTTTGTCTTACCCTTTAAGCTTAGAATATTTAAATGTGAAAACTATATTCCCTCTGTACTGAAAAGAAAGTGAGGCTATAAATCCCCCTTGCCATCAGTTAATAAGAAAATGCCTAGTTTTCTCTCGCTTTCTGCCACCATTCACTTAATCTTTGCTTGGTAATCTCTACTGTCTTGAAATCCACTTTTCCTTCGCTGTCTCTAAAACCCAATGACCTTATTAAATCTATGTTGTCTTCGGTATGCATAGGGTGAAGCCCTTTACAGTAGAGTATCAAGTGCTCAGCCGTCTCGTCCTCCTCTCCACAAGCAGCGCACACTGTGTCCATTTCCTGGTACTTCGCTCTGTATGTTCTGGTTCGCAAAACACCTGTCCTTGCCTCAAACAACAATGAGCTTCCCCTAGAATTGTCATAAATGCTTTCTTTGGAATGCCGCAGCCGATGAAGCAGCGAGGGAAAGGAGATGCACCGCCATCTCTCGGGAGGAGTGCACAGCAGGGAGCGACCAAAGCGGGCGCTGTGGTACTCGCGGGTGAAGTGGTCGTAAGCAAAATAGAGTTGGTCGTGGCCGGACGCAACCGCGGCGATTCCAGCACACATCTTACAGGATATAGGCAGTGTACCGGTGTCTGGGGACGAATGTTTAGAGTGTCTGATGGCGCTTGGAAAATGTCGAATAGGCGTATGCGCTCTATTATCTCAATCGGACGAAAAGCCGTGCTCTTCGGGGAAATCAAGCGCCGCTAACCGGCCACCATGTCGCTTTAGGGGGTAGTAAAATTTCACTACCTGCTTTTTGACTGCGTAGATCGTCATTTTTACCCTAGGAGTAAGTTATATTTGGGACAACTTTTCAACACCCCAAAGGTCACACAGACTAATTGTTTTTTTTTTTTTGTTTTTTTTTGTCGGAGAGTATAAGTGGCAATTTCCGGAAGATATTTGATTTCGCGAATACTTTGTATTTGTATATTTGATTTGGCGAATACAGCGGAACCGGCAGTCTAGTTCAGAACCAAAAGTGTTTGGGGGATAATTGCACACTGGCGGCTCCACGTTTCAACTCACGCGAGAAAGAGCAAATATGTGGTGCCACGTGACGCGACCCGCAGAAGTAAATCGGATCTATTTGGCAAAGATTTGGAACACAACCTAATTTACCGTCGCTTCACTCACCGTATGTTCAACGCACATGAAGTAGCACACTGGCAATTTTAACTTTGCGCTGATCAAGACGCGAGTGTTACAGGCGACTGGTACGCGGCCTTCGTTCTGAATATTTTTAACGCTATTTTTCGCAATGGTTGCGATGTTCAGCTTCTTTAGTTGCTATGGAGCCCGAGCCAGCTGTGCCCGTTTCTATGTAAACGCAAGTGGCCACCGGCGGCGAACAGGCGGTACAGTAAAAAGCGTACCTCTACGCCGCCGAACTTGTTCTGAAAGGATACACCCACCTTACTGAAAATCCCGGTATAACTTCTTACTATCTGGATTATGGAACTTGAAATCTATCTAAAATTGTTTCTGGAAACCGGAAATTCAAATTGCAGACAGAGGAATCATTTTTGAAAAACTGAAATCTCAATAGAATCCAGATATATTTCCAGTTCCATAATCCAGATCGTAAAATATATACTGATTTTTTTCGGTAGGGAAATAATGTTTTCAGCTAGAAGTTCTCGTTTTAGAATCACTCCCGGCTGACCCCATTTAATTCATTCTGCGAATCTGGGGTGCCAGGAGTTGGGTTTTTGGGAGTACACACTAAACATTTTAACACCCATGATTGTGTAAAAATGGTGTAAGAAGGGCCTAACTCAGGAAAAACACCCTTCTTACGCGATTTCTGAATATCGGTGGGAGTAGGAAGGTTGTGCTGATGATTTACATCACTTACACGTTCTTTTTATGCCCCACTTGTAGCGATGGTTTCTGAAATCGTGTAAACAGTGTGTATGGGCGAGTTTAACACCCTTCATTCACACGGTGTGAAAGGAGCGTAATCGTGATGCAGTCGAATACACCCATGATTTTATAGCCGTTCATGTTTATCGCCTTGGTGAAACTGTTGCTGATGTACGGCGGTACAAACATCGAGTATAGTTAATCGCCACACGAAGTCGCGTAAGGTTAGGAAGTGCTAGACCATAGTTTTTGCTACTCCGATTGAACTGTCCGACACGAGCCGAAAACTACGTGTCGCGCGTGCATCGGTTTTATCAGTTCAACTTTGATTTAAAAAATCGTCTCCGCTCGCAAAAGATAAACGAAGACGTGGAAATATACAGCCCTGGCAGCACACAGTATTGCTCCGATATTTGCCTCAAATCAGAAAGATTGTGCCGATACAATTTTGCTCCAGCTAATATCTGTGAAGAATGGGATGGGCCGCGCCGACGCCATCGTGACATGCCGTACGCGACACCTTTTTTGGTTGAGTGTCAATTATGTCCTTTGTGAATTGGCAATGCCGGCGAACTATTTCTATTTCTTGACCGCCTCAAATCCGACGTGAAAAAAAAAAGAAGAAAAACACATTAAAGGGGCCCTGCAATCATATTTAAGCGTCTACCTCTTTTGCGGTTTCCACATCCCTCGGGGTTCGGGCAAGCCAGCGGGAACGGAGAGAGTAACTAAATATCAGCGCGTCATAATTTAACCGAACGACGCGGAAACTTCCTCCACCTACGGGGGCGACCCGCAGCACCGAAAGCGCGCGATATGTGACGTCTTTGGTCCAGGGCTTACTACTGGTCAGAGCCGCTAAAAGCTTCTTTTTAGTCGAAATACAAAATATAAGTGGCGCAAATCGTTTTAGTTTTTTATAAAAGTAGTTTTAGTTCACTGTTTTAGATCAGAAAAAAACAAATGCAGTTTAGGAAGTACGGAAACAAGAAATGACCCGTCGATATACCCGCCACCAAGCGGTGCAAAAGGCGGCGCATACTAGAAAGGTGTAGTGGGATCAGGCGCCATCAAGCGGCGAGCGTAGAAAGGTCCCGGATGTACTCGGCGGTGCTGCGGTCGTATCGACTGGAGGATCCGACCGGCTCCGAGCGTTCCCAAGGCCTTCGGCGAACAGCTTCGGCTTGTGGTTTAGCCTTTTGGCGGTATGGCAGCGCGAAGTGGCTCCCGTTCTGAACTGATCTTTACCCCGTGTTTGCTGTCGCTTGCGGTCAATGAAGCGTCATGCCGAATAAGTGTTTACTCGCGCAGCAAATGCAATGCGAGCCGCCCTGGCTGCCCGCTTCAAACAGCCTAGCAAGAACATGCTTTAGTGGCATCCTCTCGAGCCGTCGACACAGAGTGCGGCAGCCGTGACCGCTCGCTGATATCACTCTAGTTCACGGCCACTCAGGCAACCAAGGACGTCATGAAGGAGGTTATTTTTTGCTTGTTCTTGTAATTCTACTTTGCCTATAACTTTAAAAACAAAAGCGAAATTCGAGAATAATAATAATAATAATAATAATGCATTTTTTATTTCCAATTCTGGTTGTTACGAAAAGGGAGGACGTCAGGACAAAAAGCTGCAGTTGCAGCTTGACGAGGTCCTGGCGCCCTAACACACTTCGGCGGGAAAGCAGCATTGAAAACACAACGAAAAAAAAACACAAAAATGGGCACTAAAACACAATCACGAGTATTCACATGGTTACATTCAGCTTGAATGCATCAAAATAAATATTTTTAAAGTAGAAACAACTTTCACCACAGATACAAAACTCCAGGAAATGGAGGTAAAAATTATGCTGTCTGTAATACGATTTTTGTCAACATTCGATTTGTTGTCCCATAGATGCTGACATTATTGGCTTCGAGTTTATTAAGTAAAGTCGGTAATGCGTATTTTATTGATGCAAAGCCGTAATTTGTACGGGGTATTGAAACGCTCCAAACTTCGCCGTGACGTGTGACATATTTATGATCTAGTTTTGCTAAGCCTGACAAGGCGAAAAGGAAAAAAATATTATTATTTTTTAATGCCGTATTATACATCAGCAGCAGGAAAAGTTTGTACAAGCGGTCAATAGGAATGACGTTATGTTTAAGAAAGAGCTCCCGAGAAGGGTGCAAGAATGGTACATTTGCGACAATTCGAAGAACCCTCTTTAGGGTTAGTAGTAGTTTTGTTATATTTTGCATCGTTCTTTGGCCCCAAACTAAATGGCAATACACGTAGTGAGTGTAAATCAAAGAATAATATAAAAGTAATTTAACACTTGTTGGAAATACATCACGATTCTTACAAAGGAGACCAATAGATTTACGAACTTTTTGATGTATATAATCAACGTGCTCATTCCATGACAACGATTCAGTGAAATAAACGCCCAATATTTTTACCGATTTTACCACTTGAAGTGTTGAAGAGCCTAAAGTTACTTGAAGCAAATTAGGTACTTGTCTATTTCGTGGTCGAAATAACACACATTTAGTTTTATCCGCGTTTATTTTTAGCCCGTTTACTTTCGTCTACAAATCGATGTTTTAAAGGACTCTTATTGCCGTGCTCTCAATATCATCCGCTGTGTGGCCCTTAATAAAAATAGTTGTGTCGTCAGCATAAGAAACGATGTTTGCCTGTGGTACACTATTTTCAATATTATTAATAAAAATAATAAATAAGACTGGCCCGAGCACACTACCCTGAGGTACTCCGGTTTCAATTTTTTGAGTGGTTGAAATATAGTTGTTAATGGTAACGAATTGTGTACGGTACTGCAGGTAAGATCTAAACAGGTTCAGAGCAGTTCCACGAATACCATAGCGCTCCAACTTTTCCAGCAATATTGCGTGATTAATTAAGTCAAACGCTTTCGAAAAATAGATATATATACCCAAAATAAGTTTCTTGTTTTCAAAGCTTTCAATGATCTGCTGTTTTTGTACTAAGAGCGCCGATTCCGTTGACCGGTGCTTACGAAAGCCATGCTGACTATTAGAAATAACAGAATGTCTCTCTAGGTAGGAATAAAGTCTCTGATGAATTATTTTCTCAAGACCCTTTGAGAAAATGGATAACAATAAAATAGGTCTATAATTTTTAAAGATATTTTTATCGCCACCTTTATACAAAGTGACCACCTTAGCGCACTGCATTGCTTTAGGAAAAACACCGGAAGAAAGCGATAGATTAAATATATACGTTAACACAGGTGTCACAATATCTACGACATACTTAATCGGTCTGATATTGAAATCATTTACGTCTTGACTTTTGGAGTTTTTTAGGTTTCTAAAAACCGCGAGCACTTCACACTCATCTGTCGGACTCATAAAAAAAGAATTTTCGAAATTACGATTTATATAACCACAAGCATCGGGTCCACCTTGGTTTCATTAAGTTACTACGTTCAGTGCGCTCAGGTTCGGTGCAAATTAAAATCCAGTAAAACCGTCCTTGCAGGGCCCATTTAAGCGACAGGGAACCTGCTTATTTTCGCCAAAAAAACCCTTCTGTGTTATACTCTTTTTACACAATTTCCTGTAGTAGAGATTCACCTGACATGGCCTCGCTCTACATGTAGCACCTCCGCTGAGATTTTAACTTTATGTGTAGTTCTGAAGAAACAATGCTGCAAGACAATCCAAAGTGCCGGAATCATGACAGCCCCGCTAGGGTACGCGATCCTTATCGCTGCGGGGTGACACCAAAACATCTAGCGTCCTGACACTTTTTTGTTTTTGTTTGGAATACGTGAAACCGCGTCTCCTCTCTCAGGCTTTAAGCGTCTCACCTTTGACCCGTGCTTCAACCGCGTTATAACAAAAAAATCACTTACGTTTTTTTCTTTTTTTCTTTTTGCGGTTTGCGCCAGAACAGGCACGCTTCTAACTAAGTGGCAGTTTGAGACGCCCAAGTTTGTACTAGCATACCCTCCTCTATACTCACAAAGCCTCACAGTTCGATGAAGGAGCCATAGAGTGCCCGGTCGCAGATTTGGAGCGCGAGGATCTGGTAGCACATAGTATCAAAGAGCCATTACTCGGGGAACCTGGAGGTCAGCGCGCAGCCTTTACAGCGGCGAGGACCCGAAACACACTTGTTCGCTCGAAAAAAAGTGTGTTTTGGCATCTCGTCGCAGCGGGGCGTCAGTCCCATGGCTCTTCTCTCACTCGTTGTCTGCCGCTCCACCTTTTACATTTCCGCGGCCGCTTCTCGTGGCGATCTGCCAGACTTTGTCAATATATAGGAGGCTATGGTACTACCTAAAGCAAGTCCTGGCGAGTCCGCTTTCGCGGCGTTACCGGGGCGCGTATTTTCGATTGCCTGGACGCCCAACGCGGCGAGGCAAAACAAACGAGAAAGAGGAGGACACTCTAGCAACGATAGACACCCCAACAACGGCGCTCACGCCGGAGTGGCTGCTCGCCAACGCGCGGGAACTTGGATTTCGGATTCGGACGGCGCCTGAATCACTGAGGAACTCGTCAACCCCCCCCCCCCCCCCCGGCCTGCGTCCACGCCACTTCTGACTGCTAATTACAAAACTATTTCCCCGTTCCCCCCCCCCCCCCCCCCCCCCCATACATGCCGCTTCGCGGCGTTCAGCGGGCAAACAAAGCCCCGCTGTCCCTCACGCACCCCCAGAAAGGGATGTCTCATACCATTTAGTTGAGCAAAGCTTCTTCGACAACATTCGTTTTTTTCAGTGTTAATCGTAAAACAGAAATGTCGTCAATATCGCCAAATACCTTCACAAAACGAAATGTTTGAGAAAAAAAAAGTAAGCCCACACTGGGGATCGAACCGGGGCCCGCTGCGTATGAAGCATACGCGTTACCACTAAGCTACGCTACCTTTATTTTTTATTTTTTTTTGCCTAAGCTATGTTACCGTTTTGAAAACTCGTTTTAACCGCTGCCTATGTTGCCGGGTACAGTGTCTATCTCCACGAGCCGGCCAATCCGGTGTGAGCGCCGTTGCTAGGGGCGTCTATCACTGCAGGGCGTCCTCCTTTTCCTTTTCTTTTTTCCTCGACCCGTTGAGAGTCCAGGCAATCGGATACACGTTCCCGGGGCAGCGCAGGAGGCCTATTAGCTCCGAGAAGTTGGCGTGGCGCCCCCTAACGGAAAACCGGGGTGACGTCACGTCGAGGACAGAATTTTCCCCCGACTTGCCCCGCTCGCCCTGTGAAGGCTGTGACGACGTTAGCTGTCGGCGCGCTCGTTTCTACTTAACTTTTTAGTGCGTGTTTTTCGTAGGCAGTGTAAATTTTTATATGTGGCTTCATTGAGGTATGGCCTGTAGCTGCAGGCGAAACTTCAACCAACATTTTAGGCCTGGTTGACAGAGCAGGCAACGCATGAATCGCAGCGGGTTTATGAAGATAAAGAAATATATCCACAATTGCAGGAGCATCACTAGGTTTACATCTCACACAATAAATGCTGCTGATGATCTGAATGAATAAGCTAGTTAAGTATACCATTTTTTTGTATCTCTGTTTTTAAACAAGATCGCCGAAGCAGAAAAGCTGCATGCTGTTTGAGCAACATGTTAAATACAGACTGAGTCATGCAAAAAGTATCACAAGGGAGACAGCCCGAGTACAGAGCAAAAGTAAAGAAGGAACAGAGGCATACACCATTATTTTATTTATTTATGTTTTCATTGCTCGCATGTGATTTTTGCTGGATTCGGATAGTATTTCAATGGACTCCACTGGTGGTATTTGCGGATTTCTTTATATTATTTCTCAAGTAATGTACAACCAACGTAAGCGAAGGTGTCTAGCCCATTGTTAGTCCCTTAGGCTCTAAAATTGAGATGTTAGCTAAATCAAATTGTCCTGAAGCTAAAATACCAGAAGCTTTTCGCACGCAAACTGTCCCCCTTTACAGGTTCCACATTTTCTGCGACTAGTGCAGCATCTACCGCTGGACAGCCGTTCGAATGCTTGCTGTTCCTCCTGTTTTCTCCTGTTGTCAGGGGGTCCAGCTGTAGGGAGTTTGGATGGAGGCTGAGGAAGCTATTGGGGACCTGCAGCAGTGTCTCTTTTAATTGGAAATGACAATTCAAACTAAACGGTGAATTTTTTGAATACCCAAGGATCGAATAAAGAAAACATGTCAGGAAAAAGTATAAACATTCCAAACTACGGTACTATATCTGTGCATATTTTGGACTGTTCAATACATCTCATACAGGCATCTGGGGGCGATTCGGTCTGTTTTTCCTGCTACTATAAAAACTAATTCCCAGTAATTGTGCATCTTCTAAAAAAAAACATGCCTGCCTACGTATATTAAGCTAAATGTATGTAAAACAACCCTGTTCCACGAGCACTTCAAAGGTCTTCAAACCCAGGGCCTTTAAAACATCTGCGAACCTGCGCATGCAGAGCGGCACGCGCAGAGTCGGGGTCGCGAGCTAATTTGCCGCCCGCCCGAAGGCCCTTGTATAAATGTCATTTCAAATGCCTGCAAAGCGGGATGTAATATTCTCCTAAATCATGAAAATGCAAGGAAGAAAATTCCAGTGTTTGAAACACTTGCGCCGCCGCTTCATTGACCTCTCGCAAGATTGCCTTGTGTCGTGTGGACGGACGGGGAGGTTCATCGGCAGAATTGCCTCCGGGATTTGTAACCCTTTCGGGATTTGTAACCCAATTATAAGGGTAGAAGTGACAAGCAGGCTTATAAAAGGTACGGAAGCACGTCAATATTGGCCTAACCCAGCGTCTTGTACAACGGGTAAACGAGGTCCCGCTCCTCGAAGTGCTTGCGGCACACAACGCCAACCGGAAACCGGTGCAGGGAAGCGAGCCGTACGCGAGATCGCGAAGCGGAGTCCTTCCCCTGACGTCACGGTGCACCTCACCTAATCAGGGCGTGGCGACCGCAGCGACGCTTGTGTTCGCTCTCGGGGCTAATACAAAGCAGCAGAGAAAGATTAGTTGCATTGTCCATCCCCCTTTGACCTAGTCTTCTGATAAGCCTCCCCACCTTCGCTTGTTTGTTCGTGTACGATGGCCGCTTCTAGCGAATCAGAGGGGTGAAGCAAAACACGTGACCGCCCTCCGTAGGACAAAACTCTTGGACAAAATTTGTCACGTGACCAGGTCTGACGTGCTGATGAGCTCACTGGGGTCATAGTCTTTGCCGTTGCCATGTTATGGTGATTTGTAGGGGGCCACGTAGGTCCGGTTTCCAAAAAGGGCTCTTCAGTGTTCAGCTTTTCGTGCGTTGCAGTCGCGGCCGTGATTTTTCTTCGTAAAAGGCCGGAATACATCAATGCCAACTTTGTGGTAAAGGCTGTTTTCTTCGTAGGAGCCAATGGAATTATTGTACCGCGTTTGTTGGATCTGTTTCGACAAAGAGCTGCTCATCGGCGACCGCGATACTTCCGTTGAATGGGAACGACTGCCTTCATTCTCGGCATTGTGTTTGCGTTGTTCTGTGCTGCCTGATTCGGATTATGCATCTATCACGGATTAGATGATATTGCTGTTTTATTTGAAAGTACTCTGCAAGCATGATTCTCATAGAAGTCCTGCTTCCGTCTCAATAGCCCGTCTTACTGTTTACAAACATGAACTGCCGCTTGCGTCCCACAGCGACTCTCGGCCGTTCCGTCTTTGCATGCCTGTTGAGTTTGCTTACGTCTCCAGTGCTAGAAAGCCTAAATGCTGCACGAAAAGCAAAGTTGGAGATTTAACCAGTGCCTTCGGTCTTTATAATTTAAAGGCGTCATGAAACGACATCCGATTGGAGTCGTCATGACCTTACAGAGGCGTACTAGTCCTTGGCAGGCCCAAGTACACTCGCACTGACCGCTACTAATTCAGAAGCGTCTTGGTTGTGGTAAAATTGCGAGGATACAAGAGAACTATTTCTTTCAGTCTTGCCTTCGCAAAGCTTCATGACGTGCGCGTGAACGTAGCTTTGCCCATTTTTAAGCTTGTAATTGCACGCACTTGCCCGCACAAGCAGAGACATGGCAGCGGCCAGATGACTTGCTTACTATCGTCTATAGAGAACTTAGTACAACCTGGTAGAACCTTGATCGAAAAATAAAAAAAAAAGAACCAGGCATGTTTCGACTCATTCGTGGTCATTCGTTCCTGCATTCTTGTGGGTTATCACACCCTATTTTATAAATGTATGTCGTTGCGCTTTTTTTAATACCCTTTCTGACGCGAGACGTGTAGCTGTAGTCGCATCAGCACAGCGGAAACGAGAAATTGCCTGGCGGGGACCACCTGTGTGAACTCCGACAGGCAGCAGCCGTTCCGAAAGCGCGCTTTCAAAACGCTGCTTTTCTGCCTTTTGAACTAATGAACTGATATCGGGTTGAAAGGTTAATGACTTTGCAGAGGCGTGGTGGACCTAGTCTGGACCAAATATACTCGCACAGGCCACCACTAATTCAGAAGCTTCTTTGTCGCGGTGAAATTGCGAGGATAAAAGGGGACTTTCTTTCAGTCTTGCCTCCGTAAAGCTTGATGACGTAATTGGGGGATCGAAACCACCCGCCTGACTAAAGTCGAGCGCGGTTCATGGATTGCTTACGAGAACTGAGTTAGCACTCGAATTTTTTCTAGCAGTAAATGCCTCGGCGGACACTCGGGCAGTGGCTCGCGCGAGTTCTCCTTGAGAACGAAGCGTTTTATTGTGCTAGGCTCGCGTCCCCGTAAGTGTACCTGTAGTGTAGACATTTCTTAGCTAAATATCATATAAATTTTCGATTGGATTAAATGAGAACGGCAACAAGGTCTTTCAGTCGCCCACAAAGTGTAGCATTGTCGGTATGGTGGAAGCAGTTCCACTTTTCATTCCAGGGCTAGAATAAATGAAGATGCTAACAAAATAGGCGGATTGAGCATTTTCTGAATAAGTATTGTTCAGCCATAAACTGGAACAGGATATATATATACAGTGTGTTTCAGAGAACTCAGGCCAAATCGCTCCTGCGAAAACTACTCATCGCAACGAAAAAAAAGCTTGTGTCGTTTTGGTCCTGGGCCAGGGGCCCATTTAGGAAAATTATTAAAGTCCGGGATAATTAAGTTGTTAATTAATTTTGCGTAATTAACTTTTTTAATATTGTGTTTAAGGGCATGGTTTTAATTAGAAAATTGCTCAGCATCGTCGAAAAACACTAAATCAACAAATTGCAGAACGATAGAAGGCACGCGAAGCATTTTACGGCTTTCTGAAAAACCGCGCAAATTTGACGACCAACCTCTGCAGCGCTGTCATCGCACGACGCAGCAGTGGCTGGTTGCACTATTCCTCCACGGGGCGCGGTGCCGTCGGGGCAGAGATGGCCTCCGATAGCAAACAGAAACTTAAAAACCCGTCGAATTTGTGCGGTTTTTCAGAAAGCCGTAAAATGCTTCGCGTACCTTCTATCATTCTGCAATTTGTTAATTTAGTGTTTTTCGACAATGCTGAGCAATTCTCTAATTGAAACTATGCCCTTAAACACAATATTAAAAAAGTTAATTACGCAAAAATAATTAACACCCTAATTATCCCGGACTTTAATAATTTTCCTAAATGGGGCCCTGGCTCAGGACTAAAACGAGATAAGCCTTTTTTCGTTGCGATGAGTAGTTTTCGCAGGAGCGATTTGGCCTGAGTTCTCTGAAACACACTGTATATATAGCTGTTACGATTTATCTATGTTTTTTTTTTCCTGCTCTATATTATTTAGAGCCCAATTTATTAACAATTACCAGGTATTTTCTGTTGTTGCGCTACTACCAGCTTAGGGGTGCTACGAGAGTCACTGAATATTGTTCAGTGGCACTAGGTGCTACCATGGTAATAGTGATACATGAGTCATGAAGCGTGGGACCGCTCTCGTTTACTGGGACAAGCAAGCGATCTCCACACCTCCCGTTGTTGCCAACCATAAATCTGAGCTGCGAAAATGCAATCGCTGAGTTGGAGGTTAAAATTAGTCGTTAGTTGTTGATACAGCAGGCGTTTAGTCTGCCAGAGTATGACAACATTGTTGACCACTGTAGATAAAAAACAAATTAGTCAGTGCGGTACAACCGCTGACCGGGGACCTTTGACGTGCACCACGCAGTAGTGATACACGACCGCACGCCCGTACGATGCTCACCCAAATCGAAACGGGCTGGGGTGGGGACACGGTGGAAGAAATAGATTTAGGTGGTGACTCTGGCCGTTCTTCCCGCGTGGAGCGAGCGACCAGATCGTGTTCGGAGCTAGCCTCGAACAAGGAGTATACTCTGTTTCACCTTATGATGTAACGCAGGAAAGGCTACAAGCGCGAGCTCCTTGCTCTGGGGTACATCGCGGTGGCTCAATGATTGATTGATTGATTAGGGTTTTATGGCGCAAAAGCATCTTAGGCTATGATGCGCCAGATACAGACTATTGCAGATAAGGTTTCAGAGGGGAAAGAGCTTTAGTAGCTGTGATGGATTAAAACTATGTATATGACTTGTAAATAGTGATGGAGATCAAGTTGAATATGAAATTATAGCCGGTGTAAAAGACCGATAGCTCTCAAAAAGTGAAAAACACAACTGTGTGGTACAAGTGGGTCGTTGCCAAGTAGAATACTAAGGTGTAAAGGCGTATGCTCGTTATATAACTGAGAAAAATGTTTCCGACGTTCTCGGTCCTACGCTGGGCATTCAAGTAAAATGTGTAAAACTGTTAGAGGACTAAAACAGTTCTCACACTCAGGGGCCTCTTCCCTGCGCAGGAGGTGGCCATGAGTAAGGTGTGTATGACCTATCCTCAGTCGACACAAGACAACCTCATAGAAACATTCACGGTGTCGAGCACTCTCCCACTCACTGATCAATGGTTTTACAGAATGGAGCTTGTTATTAACTTCTTCATCCCATTCTTGCTGCCACTTCTTCCTAATACAATGCTTTAAAAGTGTGCTATAATCTTTGCATGGAATGTCATGCAGGTCCACTTCTTGCTCACCAGCAGAACTTGCAGCAAAGTCTGCTTCTTCATTTCCGGGTATAGACCGACACGCTGTTTACAAACAAGCCCGCGTTTGCCCACACAAGGTGTGGGCACTGCGCGTGCGCAGAGGCCGAAGTCGCATGAAGTGAAGCGTCTGCGCATGCGCAGGTCCGTCGACAGCGCCACCGCATCTGCGTGACGTCAGGGCCGCGTGTTGGTCTATACCAACATGGCTAGGAACCGAACATAAAATTATTTTAATATTCCTTCTTGAAGCATCAATAATTTTATTCTGTAACTCCAAGATTATTGGGTTTTTCGAAGTCTTTAATGATGAGAGTGAACGCAGAGAACTCAGTGAATCAGTGTACACGACTGACTGCTTGCTCTTTGTTTTTACAATGTGATCAACTGCAAGACGGAGACCGCATAACTCTGCTGTTAAAATAGTGGCTGTACACGCAATCCGTTTTACACAGCGAACAAAGGGGCCGACCATAGCACATCCAACAAACGATTCTGTCTTAGTACCATCCGTGTAGTATGAGTTGTGTCCAGAATATCTACTCTGAAGCTGAAAAAAATTCGTGTTTTATGTATTCTGGTGGAGTTTCTTTTTCATTTTCGTTAGTGAGAGGTCACAGGAAATGAGGCAGTGGTCCCACGGAGATATTGCTTGAGGAACAGGAGTGACGGGCATTGTACTACTCAGTCCAATTGAATCTGCTTTGGATGCATTTCTCATACTAAAAGGTGGTATTACAGTGGGCTTGTTGTCAAAAGTACGTTTATATCTCATTTCTTCAACAGCTTCTCGAGAAGGGTGCAAGGGAACCGAACGAATTCTAAGCGAATACATAAACCCTAAAGCAAACCTCCGCTTCTCCAGAGACCATTAATTTGACTATACGTAAAGGCTGGGGATAGGCGACGTGCGAAATGCACCTGTAGACAGCCGCAGTCCCTGGTGATGAATAGAGTCAAGCACTCGTAGGGCTGAAGGCCTTGCCGATTCATACACACTACTACCATAATCGAGGCGCGAGCGAATCACCGATCCGTAAATTCGGAGGAGGCAGAGGCGATTAGAGCCCCAGGAGGTGTGGGAAAGCACCTTAAGGATGCTTAGTGCTTTTTGGCATTTTACTTTGAGATATCTGATATGCGAAAGATAGGTCAATTTACTGTCAAAAATAAGCCCTAGGAATTTATGTTCAGGTTTTGTTGGAATTGAAGCGGATCGCATGGTCAACGAGGGCTTCACTGAAGTTCCCCGTAGGCGAGAAAAACAAACAGACACTGTTTTTTCAGGTGAAAAGCTGAAGCCGTTCTGGTCTGCCCACTTGAGCAAATTGTTAATTGCTAGTTGGACCCTTCGTTCGCACAAAGCAAGGTTGCAGGATGAGACGGATATCTGAAGGTCGTCAACATAGAGTGAATACTGTACAGGTGGTGGAATGGCTCGAGCTATTGTGTTCATTTTAACTATAAAAAGGGTCACGCTCAAAACGCCTCCCTGAGGAACGCCATTTTCCTGGCAGAACTCTCTAGAGTAAGTAGTGCCCAATTTAACACGGAAGGTACGCATCCCCAGATAGCTCTTGACGATTGCTAGCATTCTACCACGAATGCCAAAACTATAAAGGTCTTGCAGGATGCCATGAGGCCATGCCGTGTCGTACGCCTTTTCCAAGTCAAAGAAAACAGACAGGCAGTACTGCTTATTTACAAAGGCCTCACGAATAGTAGTCTCCAGACGAACTAAATGATCTATTGTAGACCGTGACGAACGAAACCCACACTGGTATTTGTCAAGGATATTTTCTTTTTCCAAACATACATGAGTCGTTTGTTAAGCACTCTCTCCAGAGTCTTACTAAGACAGCTTGTTAGCGCTATTGGGCGATAACTGGTCGCGCACGATGCATCTTTTCCAGGCTTTAGCAAAGGGATAACAGTGGCCACTCTCCATGAGGATGGAAATGTGCTCTCTTGCCAAATGCGATTAAACAAATACAGGACTATGTCAAGTGTAGAGGGGTGGAGATGTGTAAGCATGTAATAATGAATTCCATCTGGTCCGGAAGCCGTAGGTTTGACTTCATGCAGCACCCGTTCCAGCTCACTCAGCGTAAGGCGCGAGTTGTAAGCTTCTCGAGCACCACCGGATGTTCGAACAGACTGCAGCTCTGCCTGGGTCTTGTGTTTCAGAAAAGCAGCTGAAGAGTGCTCGGAACTAGAAACACGTTGAAAGTGTTCCCCAAGGAGATCTGCCTGCTGTTCAAGGCTCTCGGGGCACGATCCATCTGCAGAAAGAAGCGGTACTGAGAAAGCACGGTAGTTCCCATTGACTTTATGAACCGGCGGCACAAGCTCTCGTGACTTAAGAGCAGCTGCCAACGCTATGAGCTCGCGCTTCTAGCCTTCGCTGCGGTACAACAGAAGGTGAAACGAAGTATAGTTGTTCCGCGCCACCGCGGAGGGGGCTGAGGTGTGAGCACCGTGGGTGAAGTCTCTCCTCGGCGGCAACGTTGTCGGGGGCGTAGCTTGCTCGCCTTTTTCGCGGTGTGGTGGTGGTGTGCGGTCAGTGGCTGGCCTCATGTTTTGCTTTGGTGCTGTGTCGATCACAGGTGCCACAATCGTGCACGAAGATGAGTCTTAACCCAAAGAAGAAGTTATACTATAAGGATGGGAAAGACGTGCTTCGTTCCCAACTGCAATTCGGGGTATCGGAACTGCGCAGAGCGAGTGTCCTTGTTTAAAGCTCAGTACGGGTTCTTTCGTTGCTCGGTCACCTTGCGCCGTCCGGGTTGCCAGGTCCGGATGGGGTGACGGACTTCGTTGTGAGAAGCTGGGCGGGTCTTGCCGGAGACGAAGTTGCTTCCCTTGGCCGTCGACGACTAATTCGGTTAAACTTTGGAATTACTTTTCAATAAACAATTTAATACGTTGGTAGCGGATGAAAATACAAAGATAAACAATACTGCGAAATGATAACCTCCCCTGTACGGGGTTGGGAAGGAGGTGGTCGGGTGTTAGCTTATCCAAGCTCGGGAGTTGGCTGGCTCCTGGGATTACGTCCCGATTACGGGTACAGAAGTCCCTCGGAATCCCACGACCTGACTCGATTACGGAGCGACAGCTCTCAAGCCCCAGCGCAAACTAAACTCGCTTGCTGAGTTTCCCCTCAAAGTCACTTGTTGGTCCGTTCCCTTTTAGTGGACTGGCGAATCATCGAAGCGTCGCTAGACAGGCGCCTCCCACTGGCCAAAAGGCCACAACCAATCGTCTTACTTTCGCGCCATGTGGCAATTGCTTATATTCCCGCGTGAGAACCCGCGGTCTGCGTACATCTCACGGCCAAAGGTCGGGAGGGCTCGGATCTAAGCAGAACTATTTCTCGCAATGCGAAGCAGACAGCCGACCCGGTGTGGATAGCGCCGACTAAGTGAGCCATCCCGTCATTCATTCCGCCAGACGCGGTCTGACGTTGCCGTTCTGCCGCGACCCCCCACCCTCGGGCGAGAAAGACTACACCGATGTGAACGCGTAGTGTAAACGGTGCCGGCCAGAGCCACCGCGTTCTCTCGGCCCGAAACGCACGCTCCGATTCTCGGCAGAAAACGCGCGTTCCGAACCTCTCGTCGTAAAGTACGCCTGTCTCTCGAGGTCGCCGACCACGGGGATTGTTTACGCCAACGCTTTCCCCCCAGCCAAATCTCCCTGGTGCTAACGGCCCACCCGCGGAGCCCTCGTCGATCCTTACACCTCCCCCCTCAAGACTCTTGCTGGACTGAAAGAACATCTAAGAGTCAAACACATAAAAAAAGGATCGAAGACATCAATCGCATTTTTACACACGGTAAAAAAAAAAAAAACGCAAGTGGCGTTGAAAAAAAAAAAATTATCTTCGTAAACATAAGCGCATAACACTGAAGATGAATACGTATACACATAACCGGGCACTTCAACGTTACAAAAACCAAAATATACCAAAAAAAAAAACGTGAGACACGCGTTTTGTAATGTCCGCATCTTGAATGACCGTACGTCACTATAAAGGAAAATACGCGCAGATGTCACAATGCACCCATCAACGTATATGCTAAAAAGCAAAAAAAAAAGAGGAAACGCTGAGCAGAATACGCCTGCAATATCCGCGCATTGAAACAAACAACAACAAAAAAATGCTTCGCAAAACAATTGTCTCTAGGCTCGTGCACTGGAGCAGTCCCGAGTTTTGACGAAGTCTCTTCACGCACGGACACAGCAGCAAGACCACCCTTTCTGAGATGTATGAGTCAGGCCGCGCGGCAAGTGGAACCACCCATGCTCTCGGGTGGGCGCAGCGCTGAGTCAGTGGTACCCCAATATCTGTTTGGCAAGCGAGACAAAGCGTCTGCGTTACCGTTAGTGGACCCCTTTCTGTGGGTCACGATCACATCGTAGCGCTGTAGCAGCTAGAGCCCACCTTGACAGCTTTGCCCCTTGCGGACTGCAGGACGTCAGGTAGGACAAAGGGTTGTGGTCCGGCACGACGTGCACTTTTGCGCCCAGGAGCCCGCCATAAATTTCGACAAGCGCCCAAACGATGGCGAACGCAAGCGCCCAAACGATAGTGTACGTGGAACAGCGTGTTTGAGTCAGAGTGAACGTCTGGCTGGCGAACGCGATCGGCATCTCGGCTCCGTCACTCCCGATCTTGTCCAGGCATGCCCCTGCTGCCACTGCTGACGCGTCTGTCAAAAGCCAGCAAGGTTCCCGCAAGCTCGGGGTCGAAAGGATTGCCGCCTCACAGAGTGCTGTCTTTAGCTGCGGGAATGCGCCTTCCGCCCCCCTAGGTATTTCGTTCAGTTCGCCCTTTTTGGTAACGGCCGTGCAGAGCTCGGCGATAGCAGCGTAGTCGTTTGCGTACTCTCGGAAGTAGTCACACGGTCCCAGGATACTCTGTAGTTCCCTCTTATTGCGCGGGTAATCTGAACCCTCGGTCGCGGCGTCATTGTTTGGGTCGTGTTTATTCGTTCTAGGCCCCACGACATGCCCGGGGAAGGTGATTGACCTCCCGGCAACCTGACACTTTTCGTGAATAATCTCACATGTTTGTTCAGTCGCGCCAGTTTTCGGGGAGTGCGCAGTTCACCTCTACAAAGTTTACAGTCTTCGTGAAGCATGACTCCCACATGTCCCACTCGAGCACTGCTGTTTCTCAGCCGGCTCGCACGAACCACTTTGTTCCGCCGTCCTGAGTGACAGGACCTAACACCGCTACGAAAGCGTTCGGTGATGCTATCCTGTGTTCACCCCGATCAAAATCCTGGTCTTTCTGCCGGTTCAGCAACTTCCAGTCATCAGATGAAAGTAAGCAATCCGCCGCGATAGCCAGTCTATCGGTAACCGCGCACAGTACGGTGACCGGATCACTCTGACCAACCCCTCCCCGGAGCCTGGCCTGCAGCGGCAAACGCACGAGTTTTGCTGTTACCTGTTGCCCAAAGGCCGAAACAAGGCGAACTCTGCCGCTGGGCTCGGCCAGTTCCGGCGGAACGGCGCTCTCTCTGACGACAGTTATTTCACTTCCGGTGTCTAGCACGGCTGTTAGCTCTTGGTCGCCGGAGACAAGTTCGACTAGGATCAGTCCTGAACCTCTGGGTCCCCACTTGTCATTCTTATCTACCGCAACCGTTGGCTGTAGAGGGAAACTCAAGACAGCAGGTCTGTCCCCTACCATCACTCCCTGTACGAGTGTCCTCTTAGCCGTTTGGTCTTGATCTTTGCGGTTAGGGCAGTTTCGCGCAATGTGCCCGCTCTGGTCACAGACAAAGCAACGAGCCGAAGTGCGAGGAGGGCTCTGCTTAGAAGCGTCCGTCTCTGGCTTCGAGCCGTCGCCTCTGACTTCTATGCCACTGGACACTCGCCCGTCCCTCTCGGCCTCCTCATACATCTGTACGACCTTAGCCAGCTCGTGCGCCTCTTCGCGCAGCGTGACGTGTCGGAGACACTCCTCACTGAGGCTCGACTTCACCTGGTCTGCGACCATTAGATGAATCAGGTCCTCTTTACTCTTTACGTTGCGCGCCTCCAGGTAGTAGCTGAAATAGCTGGCCGTCCTCGAGGCGAACTGCGCCCACCCCTCGTCTTTTTGCTTACGCGCGCCGGCAAACCGCTTCCGGTACTCGCCACGGGTGAGTCGGAGTTCGTCCAAGACGGCGGCCTTGACCGTGTCGTAGCTAGCTATCTCCTCCGCAGATAACCTCGTAAAAAGATATTTAACTCTTTCTGACAAGGCCGGCATAATCAAATGCACTCGGCTTTCGTTAGGCACTCCGTAGGCGGCGAACATCTTTTCGACGCCGTCGAACCAAACCGGAACTTCCGCGTCAGGTGGCAGTTCCTGATTTTTGAGAAGTTTCGCGCATTGCGAAACAGGGTCCAGCCTGCCCATTCCGGTCGCCGCGGTAGCCGCCCCACCGATACTCGGTCCACGCATTGCCGCGATTCTTTCCTCGCTCTCAAGTTTGAGCCTCAACATGGCAATCTCGTGCTCATGCTCCATGCGCCGCATGGTTTCCGCGTGCGCATGGGCAGCGCGCTCGTCGGCGGACCGACTTTCTGACCCTTCCGCCCCTCCGTCGGTCCCTTTGTCCTTTTCCGCAGTCTTCGCTTTATCCCCAGATTTCTTCATCTTTCCCTGCCAACTGACTCCTACGTCTGCGCACACACCAAAGAAACGTGAAGGTTCCACTCACCGGCGCCGCGGAGTCTCCCTTGGACTGGATGGCACGGGGTGACAGTGGGCTCCCTTGACGATAGTCGGTCTCTGATGTGTGGGCTCTCTGCGGTAGTCGTTCTGTTGCCGCTCGATGATGTTTCTTGAATTTTGATGTCGTCGAAGCCAATCCTGTCGACTGCGCCAGTACGGGTTCTTTCGCTTGCTCGGTCACCTTGCGCCGTCCGGGTTGCCAGGTCCAAATGGGGTGACAGACTTCGTTGTGAGAAGCTGGGCGGGTCTTGCCGGAGACGAAGTTGCTTCCCTTGGCCGTCGACGACTAATTCGGTTAAACTTTGGAATTACTTTTCAATAAACAATTTAATACGTTGGTAGCAGATGAAAATACAAAGATAAACAATACTGCGAAATGATAACCTCCCCTGTACGGGGTTGGGAAGGAGGTGGTCGGGTGTTAGCTTATCCAAGCTCGGGAGTTGGCTGGCTCCTGGGATTACGTCCCGATTACGGGTACAGAAGTCCCTCGGAATCCCACGACCTGACTCGATTACGGAGCGACAGCTCTCGAGCCCCAGCGCAAACTAAACTCGCTTGCTGAGTTTCCCCTCAAAGTCACTTGTTGGTCCGTTCCCTTTTAGTGGACTGGCGAATCATCGAAGCGTCGTTAGACAGGCGCCTCCCACTGGCCAAAAGGCCACAACCAATCGTCTTACTTTCGCGCCATGTGGCAATTGCTTATATTCCCGCGTGAGAACCCGCGGTCTGCGTACATCTCACGGCCAAAGGTCGGGAGGGCTCGGATCTAAGCAGAACTATTTCTCGCAATGCGAAGCAGACAGCCGACCCGGTGTGGATAGCGCCGACTAAGTGAGCCATCCCGTCATTCATTCCGCCAGACGCGGTCTGACGTTGCCGTTCTGCCGCGACCCCCCACCCTCGGGCGAGAAAGACTACACCGATGTGAACGCGTAGTGTAAACGGTGCCGGCCAGAGCCACCGCGTTCTCTCGGCCCGAAACGCACGCTCCGATTCTCGGCAGAAAACGCGCGTTCCGAACCTCTCGTCGTAAAGAACGCCTGTCTCTCGAGGTCGCCGACCACGGGAATTGTTTACGCCAACGCTTTCCCCCCAGCCAAATCTCCCTGGTGCTAACGGCCCACCCGCGGAGCCCTCGTCGATCCTTACAAGCTCCATCGAATGACGCTCGCCTGGAGCAGTGGCGTCGTGCAATCCCGAGGGCCGATCGCAAGTTACTACCTAGTCTCCTCATCTTGTTGACCAAGTGAAGACCAAGCTTGACAGCCAAATTTCTCTCGAAGACTGGGAATGCGAAGATGTCTGGACCGAAAAGGCTCAAGAAACCAAGGCTGTGGACTGCATGCTATACTATGTAACTGCGTTTTTGAGCGTGAAAATAAAAAAAAAACTACACGCTACCCTGCATGCCGATCCGCTTTCAGCATCGACAAGAACACTTCTACTGAAGTAGCACCGACAAACGTGAAGAACAGAGGAGGCGTTATGAACCCCAACAAGAAGATTTTCCAGTTACTGAAGAAAGCGGAACGGTTCTTCGTGGAAAATAAAAGCCACCAGACTGTCTACTGGGACACAATCGACAGTGTTCTTGACAGATGCACAATAACGTTTCCATGCGCTGAACACAAAGAAGAAACAATTGCCCAGGTGCTCCACTACTACTTCAGCATGCGAATGCGACAACACTGTAAGCATATTATGATGAGTAGGAACAAACAAGCTCAAGAAATAAAGAAAACAGTAAAGCAGCGCTTGTCTTAGTTTAAGGGCATGGGCGAGAAACACAGGATGAAGGAGATGGCGTTTTTTGGTAGTGTGCAGTGAATTCAGCTTTTATGTACATTTTAAAGCAAAAGTATTTGTCAGGTATTTTTTTCCCTGTAAGACGGGGTGACACCATATTGTGAGAGTATAGATGAAAAGTGATTTATAACTTATAACCGCTACTATTGTTTGACTTTCAGTCACTGTGTGATCATGTCAGTCAGCATGTCATCATACTGTGTCATCATTTCAGTCACTATGTCATCATAAATAGGAATTTTTCTGCTCACAAGGTTTGTATGTTCCACAGTACAAGTTGACATTGTATGTATAAACCATTTGTAATGCTAAAACCTCTATGCGCAAGTAAAGAATTATGTAGGCCCTACTATGTAACATTATTAGAATTTATTTTTTCAATAAGGCAGGAGCAGGGTAAAAAAATCACCCGACCTCATATAAAGCCACGCAATGTGTGTAAACAATTTATGGAACTGTTACCAAACATGTTGTTTGACAAAACATGCGAGCACGACCCAGGTGTTTACTCTGAATTACTCTAAATTATTAAAGGCCCAGTAGATTATGCCGGGAAGTTTTATATTTATACGAGTATTTGTGTCACGTCGAGTCAGCATCGGAATGTTCTCGTTTAAAAAAAACAAACAAACAGGAACCGCACGGGGGAAAAGGCAATCAGTGCCAGTGCGCCAACATAAATCCATCATTTGACTACACAGTACACAGACACCAAGTAAAGAATGCATAATTTCCTTCACAAGTCCTCTATACAAGCCTTCACAAGCCCCTCTATACGTGGGCGCCATCTATCCCCGTGCGAGTGAAGCGCGCTCGGTGCGCCGAACATAATGGGGTCGCCGCGCGAGACAGAGAGTCATCACCTAAATGTATTTCTTCCACCGCGGGTGGGGGTTAAACCCAGGCTCCCTTGGCTCTGCAGCGTGAGCTTTCGCTACACGTGCTGCGAGCTGGTGTACGCTGTACTCCGTCAGCTGAGTCTGCAGCCAATGCCACAAGCACGAGAGCTCGAGGTGCTTGCTTTGAAGCGTTGTTCCGCAGAACGATCACTCGCGCTAGAAGTGCACGTCTTAAGGCCAGGATTGCGGACTAGCTCGCGCTTGTAGCTTTAGCCGCAGTCTCAGCTTGCAGGTGCCTTGAGGACGATTCTGAGATCGCCTACAAATGACGATAACTCACTCTAATGGATGTAATCGTCATAGAAATATTTCAAACATGACGACACGCGGATGATTTCCCTATTCAAAACGCAGTCAAATATCGCAACACACCGAGGTCATCTCCGACAATTAGAGGAGCCTATTAGGAAACCGAGCGGTGGAACCGCGGAGTGACATCTCGAATGAGCGCGGCTCGTTGTCCATACAGCCCGGACTACTATTCAACCCAGCGAGCGCGTGCTGGAGAGCTGACGATCGGACACATTGCTCCCGCAAAAGACAAAGGAAACCAAACAAAAATATAGTGCGTTGTTTTTTAGTTGATTATTTCAGCATTACGCTCCCTCTCCTTGGAAGACTAACAATTTTCGACTACTCTTATTTGCTTTTATCATCTACAAAAGCAAACACATTTTGTAATAATATCGTTTCCAATCTAAACGAAATGACGCGTCTTCATTGACCACATGTCGTCCTCCCTAGTAAAAAAAGAATCTTATATGCAAAGAACGATGCTAAAGCTGAGGCTTGGACGAGTCGGTACATACTTCGGAATTAAAAAAAAATGAAAGCCGTTTACAACTCCCTGTAACGCCAAATTAGAGCGTAGCTCTTGAGGAGGAGGAGGGGTAGGTACGGAAAGGTGGCTATGCCTCGCCTCCTCTCCTGCTCGCCCCTCATTTAGGAGAAAATTTTCCGCTAAATTTAGCAGAAAAAAGTTCCCGCTAAATATAGTTTCCGCTAGATGCAGCGGGGAATTTTCTCCGCTAAATATCGCGGAGAAGTTTTTCCACTAAATATGGCGGGAAATGTTTTCCGCTAAATTTAACGAGATTTTTCCGCTAAATTTAGCGGGGAACTTTTTCCGCTAAATTTGGCGAGGAAACTTTTCCGCTGAAATTAGCAGGGAAAATTTTCTGCTGAATTTAGCGGAAAATTTTTCCCGCTAAATTTATCGGGGAATTTTTTCGCTAAATTTAGTGGGGCAATTTTTCCACTAAATTTAGCGGAAATTTTTTCTGCTAAATTTAGCGGGGAATTTTTCTGCTAAATTTAGCGGGGAGTTTTTTTCGCTAAATAAAGCGGAGAATTTTTTCCGCTAAATTTAGCGTGAATTTTTTTCGCTAAATTTATCGAGGAATTTTTTCCGATATATTTAGCGGGGAAATTTTTCCGCTAAATCTAGCGGGGAATTTTTTCTGCTAAATTTGGCGGGGACAATTTTCCCCTTAAATTTAGCGGGGAAAACTTTCCGATAGATTTAGCGGGGAAATTTTTCCGCTAAATTTAGCGGGGAAACTTTTTCGCTAAGGAAAGTTTTCCGCTAAATTTAGCGGGGAAATTTACTCATCATGCACCGCGCGGTTACGCCGACGCTGACGCCGACGCCGACGCCGCTCAAGCCGGAAACGGGCCCCTAAGAGCTGCGCTCTGAAACAGCGCGAAAAGACGAGGACCAGACAAAGAAGTGACAAGGCGGAAATCTTGGGGATTTCTCCACGGCACGCGCAGCCCGCGACGAAAACGTCAGGTTTTCCGATGTGCAAAAGCCTCTCGTTTTCGTCTCGTGATGTGCGCGCGCCGGGGAGAAATTCCCGGGATTTCCCCCTCCTGTGAATACCCCTTTAGGCGACTGTCCCACGGTGGCTATAAAGACGAAGCTTAAAATTTTACCCCTTAATCTCGACACTGATCCGTGGGACCAAGAAACTGTGGTATGGCTCGTGGCACCAAAGTTCCGGCTAGCCCCCTGTGCATGTTGCATGTTCACCTCGCGCTCTCACCCGCGTCACACGGTGCCAGCGTTGTCCAGTTTGCTCCGCTAGTCCAGCAAGCTCATCTGTCGGAGGATACCAAGCTGGGAGCCTTTTATTCTCTGACAGGGGCATGTGATCCGCGGTGCAGTAATTTCTACATGCTTTTGCGCAAAATATCGCGAAGTTACTAAATGTGTCTGCTGCATACCTTTTTAATTTTAGTGAATAAAAAGATTGCTCGGCATACACGTTTAGCAGGCCCTCATTTCCAAGACACAGGTTGACAAGGACGTCCGCTAGAAAGGTAGCGACGCATGGCGATTCATTTGTCTGATCAATATGATAAAACTTTAAAAGCGACTGTATGTTACAAAATATACTGCTTCAATTAACAAATAGTTCGGGCTGAAACAAGCTAAAGATGGCTGAACTTTTTTTTTTTTTTTTTTAAATCCACATTGCAGAAAAAAGCCAAGGACCTTGTTGTGTCCAGTGCTGTAGGCATTAGCAAACAAAAGGTAACAAAATACGGTACTTTTACATTTAAATAAAGGTAACGCGTTACCGACCCACGTTACCTGAAAGTAAAAGGTACGCGTTACCGTTACCGTTACCGATAAAAAGTAACACGCGCCAATTTAGCGTTACTTTATGAATTATTAATTAACAGGTTTTATAGTTTAGATGAAGCAGGTATGCATAAGCGCCAGATTTCAAGAAACATTATGTCTGTCCAAAAATTGAACATAATTACCATATGTTTTTTTTTCTAATTTTCCACCTAAATACTCGCAATAAAAAGCGCAAAGAGAATCACAAAAAAAAAAAAGCTAGAAGGAATTTTGACACTTTGGAGCCCAGAAACACGACAACAGAAATTGAAGTACATTTTTTTTTTTTTTTAAGTTTTAAGAAGTAACCTGGCAACGTTACCCTTTACTCGGAATGGTAGCGTAAGTGCGTTACACGTTACTGTTTTGAAAATGAAACGAGTATGTTAGTGCGTCATAAAAAAATAATGCGTTACCGTTAACGCCGTTACGATTAACGCGTTTCCGCCAACACTGGACTTGTGTCGTCCTTCATTCTTGCCCAGTCCTCGAAATTTTGTCTTAAAAAAATAGTGTTCCGCAGGAAGGCATTGCATATTGGTTAAATTAAAGTGCCTAGATAAAAGTTGTGCCTACAGACAATTGCTGTACTCAGTGAGGCGCCGACCAAGCTAGGCAGTTTGAGTAGATTCTTCCACTACCTCCGATAAGCATACACGATTCTTCGCCGCGCCTTGGCGCATGCGTACCATATATTGCAATCAAAGTGTAATAAAGTATCTGGATGTTTTCGTCTGAATTGAAGCGCAGTATTGGCGTCGATATTTTAATTTTTACAAAAAATTTTAATTTTGGAGTCTATTCTTGACAGGAAAGCCAACGCGAAAAGCGAGCTTGTCGGATCTTTTTTTAATGGTAGTTATATAGATGTGGCAGGGGCCAGAGCAGAGCTGGCGTTTCTCCCGCCTGTTGGGAATCGCAAGTTTGACCGCTCGCTATTTTGTCACTTCGCAAGCAAATGAACAAGGACTCTTCTATGACACTTTCAAAATAGATTTCATTACCTTAAATAAAGTTAAAAAAAAAACTTTATTTTAGAATAATAGAACAAAATGTTTAACGATCTACCGCTTGTGATTTTCGGCAAAGTTTTACAATGTGTTACGTGAGGACTATTGAAGATATATTATTACCTAGATATCACAAAGTAGCTCAAATGTAGCTATTTTTTTAATATAATGTTGATTTTATTTGTACAAATCAAAATGTGTTTTATATATATTTGCTTCATTTACCAAGGCATTACGTGATTTATCGTGAAATGTAAATAAAATATATTATTTTGCGTATATAACCGGACATAAAACTTTAATCTTGTGAAATGTGCGTAGGAAAAAGGATACCTCTATTGAGGAATAAAATAACTGTTACATTCGCATTGGGCACAATTTTAGGTATTTTAGGCATACGTGTTAATGTATTTAAGTATTATTTTGAGGTGATTAAACATATTAATTCCACAATGATGTCAAGAATATCACCCACGCGAAAACCATGTCAAAACGCATTACTGATAAGTTTCAAGTTTAATTGCACCTATACAAACCAAATACTATATGTTTGTATTTACATTTCTTCATAAAACAATATCATATGTTGTTACTACTAAAATTAGACCAAAAAAGTGTTCTTAAGAAAATAGGTTTTGATTTTGCTAGGTCTCCTACACATTTGCTTAATCAAATATATACAGTGCTAAAGCGCTAAAAGACCGAACCAGGTGCCAAAGTTTCACCAATAGCTGCTCGGTTATTCAAAAGCTTTTAGTGATTTTTTTGAAAATTTCAATATGAAGATGAGACCCATTCTGCCGGGTTTCGGTAACTGGCGCCGTAAGATGTATTCGAAAGCTCCGTCGGCCCACATTTTTTTCATTCAAAATTTTATAAAATCCGGCATGACTGACGAATAAGGTAACGTTTAGTGCTAAAACTTTGTCGTCTGGTTCAAACCGCGAGCGTTACATGATTTAAGCGGAAATGAAGATTCGGTGACAAAAACCTTGCAAATCTTTTTAGGGGACCCCTTGTTTATAACTGAATTTTTAGTGCATATGTTATAGAATTTGTATACACTAAAAGACCTATCGGTGAGCTTTTTGGTGATATCCAGTTACTTTATATACCTTATGTAGGTCACATGAAAGAGCTTCGCAAACTTGGCCGAAATTCATCAAAAAAAGAAAGTTCGACTTGTCTTTTTTAAAAATTATTCTAATATACATGCTTCCTAATAAAATTTAATGCTGACTTTTGTAACGCTGAAGCAGGTCCCACAGGTCTTTGCTAGTTTTGAACACAGGGCTGGGCAGATATGCTCCAAAAAAGTATTCGGAAATAAAATACAGAGATGCATGTGTTTTAAGGCCCAAATACGGATACTGAGATACAGTTGTCTTTTATGCAACTGGATAGCCCTGAGACACTTTTGTAAAAACGGCGAGAAAATATTCCGGAATGTAGATACAGATACTTTTAGAAATATATTTGTTCCCGAACGGTACTACGGGGGGAAGGTGTATCACGTTGCGAATGCGAATGGTAATTTATGCATGATGCTCCTCTTTTTGTTCCATTTTATGCACTATTCCTTTCCTCGAACTCTTTTGTTTATCATTAATGCCGCTAAAAAACATGTGATCCCCGTTGAACCAGATAGTTACAGAACGGTGAAGCCTGGGTGCCATATACCTGACAAAAGGCGTCTGGCCGAAACGAACCATGTTTGGCCGTGATGGCGTATGTCAAACTGTCGTCTTATATGGTACTGGGTCACCCATAGTTTGAAGAGATTGGACAACTGTGCCGTAAATTTTCTCCACTCAACTCCTTTACAGCGTTCGCTCTGCTAAATTGAAAAGAGTGGAGGGCTTTGTGAGATGGACCCCATTTTATTATTTTTGCAAAGTAACATTTTTTAAACCACAGTTTCTTTTTTAATTTTGGTGACTGAGGTGGACCATGTTACAACGAGGTTTAATATTATAAATTTCGTAGCACCTCTGCCACAAACAGATGCCTTTATCATTTAAATTGATTTAAAAAAGGCAACAACTATAACGAAAGTCTGGCAAAGTATCGCGATATAAGCGATGCATTGTAAATGTATTCGACCACTGAGTTACATATACATCTTTAAAATGTATCTCATTGATACAAAGATACAGGTACTCGAAAGTATCTCTAAGATACTATCGCGATACATTTGTATCGCGATACTGCCGAGCCCTGCTTTGACAGGACTCGATAATAAACTAGGGACCAATTTAAGATTTGTGAGTTTTTAAGAATGCTGGAAAGCTTTGCCAGCAATTTTGAATGGGACACCATCTCAAGCGCCTTAGAGAATTCTAAGTGAATTACGTCAGTCTGCCCCCTCTCCTTAATTGTTTCAGGTAAGTCACGAGTAAATTCAATGAGCTGGGCTGTGGTCGACAGTTACTTTCTAAAACCGTGTTGATTTTATAATTGAGATTATGTTTGTCAAAGTGACATAAAATATGCTTGAAGATAATATGCTCTAACAATTTACCTGTTAGTTAAAGAAATAGGCCTGAAATTTGACGCTGTATTTCAATCACCGTGCCTATGTAACAAAAATATTATTCCTCTTCTCCAATCATCTGGTAAAACTGCGTGTTCAAGAGAGATACTCAAGAGAACATATAAACATTTTGACATCCATTTGCCTATGGTTTAAAAAAAAAGTATTCGGTATCATATCCGGCCCAGCACTTTTCTTATCATCTAATTTATTTACGAGTAAGTTAAACATTCCCTTCCAACTTACGGAAATGTCGCCAATTTTATCCACGCCGGTAACTTCTAGGCTTGGGACTACGCCGTCATCCTTACTGAAGACCAGTTTAAAAAAGTAATTGAACTCACAAGCGGTTATACTACTTTGTGTAATTGATTTATCCTTGGGGGAAATATGGCACCAGAACGTTTGTGTCGCAATTTTCATAAAAGAACGGAGCGAAGTGTTATAATAGTTCTGGTTCGATTCTAATATTTGTAGTTGAAGTTGTGCGCCCAGTTCCGAAAGTGCTTTTGTTTATAATTCTTTCTCACTCGGGCAATTCTGTTTTAAATGCAAAATATATCAGTTAATCCAAGGATTATAAAGAGCAGTCTTTTTCGTTTTCGGTGAGGTGCATATTTCAATATGCATTAGTTTACAATATTCCACAACGCTTCAATGTTAGAGCCACATTCATTAGACAACTGTTCAAACGTAGCAAAAGACAACTCCCAAAAATCAAGAATAGCAACGTCGTCAGCATTATTAATAGCTGGAACTGTTAAAAAATAGGGCGAACTTCTCAATCGTTGGTCCAGACAAATTTACACGCGCTCCAATTTATGATCAGAAACACCTTCGCACACACTGAAGCTGCATCGTTTACTAAGCAGCTGGTCATTTAAACAAACCACATCCTAAAGTGAATCGCCCCTATTAAGGCGGTTTACTATTTGTTCTAGATTAAGGCAAAAGGTTCGATAAACCAGGGCTTGTTCATTCGCACCAGGCACGTAGCCAGGATTTTGTTTCCGGGAGGAGGGGGGGGGGGCGCCTATGAAAATATTTTGAATGAGGAAGAGAGGGGAGAGGAGGCCCCAGCAAAATGGAAGACGTGCCTGATTCGCACGATCCTGGTTAGACACAGTAAGTATATCCCAATCAATACAGGGTAGATTAAAGTCGAATTATCGCAAAGCCCGCGTCGGGGTCAAGGACATTGTCATGTCTAAAAGATCAATAACATTTCACATAACAACAAGGATGAAGTAAAAGGGACAGATTGTGTTACGACGTGGCAGGGCCCGTCGCGAGTAAGAGCAGGCGTCCGGTGGTGGCTGAACGACTCCGAGGTTTATCTCTGCTCTGAAGAAAACGAGGTTCGAACGCCACGTGCCAAAGCAAAAAAAAAAAAAATGTCGTAGAAAACAATAACATGTGGCTGCGTTTTCTACAATTCTCTCTTCTTTAGAAGTGAAACCTGTCGATGGGCTTTCGGGTCCTGCTTGAACGCCGCAGCGTCGCTTCTTCCTGGTGTTCCACTGGGATTGGCGTCGGCGCGTCTGGATGGTGGCTTTCATCGTTTGTGATCGCCGAAGGTGATGATGTTGTCGGAGGCCGCGTACCGGCCTGCTGGTCTAGTAGGTGATCATCTTCCGGTATCCTTCTCCGTACTTGGTCAGCGTGGCGAGGTACCACCTTTGATGGCGTTGAGACAGTCAGCATTCGCGACCCAGAGGTGGACTTGACTTGACCAGGCGTCCAGTTGTCCCCATCTCCGTAGTTTCGAAAATACACAGGATCCCCAGGAGCAAAATTCCATCCGGGATCATCATTCCTAGCGTCCCGCGCAACTGCATGGAAAGATGGAAAGCTTTCATTGAGGATGCTCCCTGGTGGGCTTCATGAAGCAGGCTTATCAGTCGTTTCCTCGCCTTTGCTGGAATCACGACCCGGTGACCCCAGTACACGAGGTCCTGTGCTACTGAGAGCTCGAGCTTCTTGTCATAGAATGGTTGTAATTCGACTTCTAGGTGCTTTCGGCTCGTTGGCCATCCATCTAGGATGTATCTTTTAACTTTTAGGAGCACGTCGTCGCCGGCAGTCAGATCGTTCAGCTCTCTGGTGGTTACGGTCCCTTCGTCAAAATTATGCAGTGCTATGACATACTCCGGAAGTTCCATTGAGCTGCATGATTCCTTAGACGTCGGTAGCGGTAACCGGCTTAAGGCGTCTGCGTTGAACATCAGTTTACCAGGCTGGTAGTCCAGCTTGTACTGGTAGCCCCCAAGCAGCAGTGCCCAACGCTGGATCCTTGCAGCGGCCATGGCGGGGGTCGGCCGGCCCGGCTTTAGCAATCCCAGGAGTGGCTGGTGGTCGGTTACCAGGGTAAACTCTCTGCCAAAAAGGTAATCGCGGAACTTGGTCACACCAAAAATGAGCGCGAGTGCCTCGCGTTCCAACTGGGAGTAATTGTTTTCCGCAGCAGTTAAGGTACCTGAGCGGAAACCGATCGGCCTGTCCTCCTTTCCTACACGGTGAAACAACACGGCCCCAACACCGTACGGTGATGCGTCACACTCCAAGCGCAGTTCTTTCGCTGGGTCGAAATGTATCAACACGTTTCCTGTTGTTAAAGCTTTCCTTGTTTTGATAAATGCCTCGTCCTGTGCCGGGCCCCACACCCAACGACAACCCTTCTCTAAAAGTTGATACAGCGGCGATAGCAGTGTGGACATTTGTGGTAGAAATCTGCTGTAGAAGGTCAACATGCCGATAAATGAGCGCAGTTCACTCACGTTTTTCGGACACGGAGCCCAGCGATGGCCTCAAGGTTCTTTTCTGTTGGGTGCAGTCCCTCTCCGTCAATCTGATGGCGAAGGTAGGTGACCGATTCCTGCCTGAATCTGCACTTGTCCTTGCGCAACTTCACCCCGTGCTCTCGGAATCGCTGCAAAAGACATTTCAGTTTTGTTCCATCGTTAGAGCTTTGTTCCGAAAGTATGACGTCATCCAAGTAGGCTTGCACATCTGGAAGGCCTTGGAGGACACATTCTATCCTTGCGTTGAAAGATAGCGGGCGCTGAGGCTATTCCAAATGGTAATCGGTTATAGCAAAAGAGGCCACGATGCGTGTTGATAACCGCAAGCTTCCGCGATTCCTCATCGAGAGGCACTTGGTTATACGCGTCCCGCAAGTCTAGTGTGCCGAAACGGTCACCGCCATTCAGACAAGCGAACATGTTCTCGATAACCGGGAGCGGGTACTGTTCTAACGCACAGACAGGATTCAGTGTCACCTTAAAATCCCCACAAATACGTACAGTCCCATCTTTTTTTAGAACCGGCACAATGGGCGTAGCCCATTCAGAGTATGCTACTGGAGAAATAATGCCGGCCTGTTCTAGCCTATACAACTCCAGGGATACTTCCTCTCGTAAGGCAAACGGAATAGATCTTGCCTTACAAAACTTTGGAGTTGCTCCATCCTTGAGGTACAGATGCGCAGGTGGTCCCTGAATGAGTCCAAGCTCTGGAGAGAAGAGGTCTTTGTACTCGTCCAGTAGACTCTGGAGACCTTGCTGCTGGCCACAGGGAGATTTCGGGATTGCTGTCAGGCTCAAAACAGGAACGTCACGTTGATTCAATTTCTGAATCAAGTCTCTTCCGCACAAACATGGACCTCGGCAATCCACGACGGTCAATGTACCCTGTACGGTCGTCGACTGGTATACCACTTTCATGGTTAACTCTCCGATAACTGGAATTGATCCCATGTAGCAACCCAACTTCACTTGAGGCTTTTGAAGCCTTGGCCAAGTTTTGCGATGCCTTTCGTACATTTCTCTCGTTATGACGCAGACAGGTGACCCCGTGTCAATTTCCATGACCAGATCAATTCCACCCCACGTAAACGTGCGTCGCACTGGCGGCACAAGCGTCCTTTCTTTTAGGGTTACCAGATTCCAAATCTGTGTGGTCAGGCTGTCGTCATCTTCGCCCAGGAACTCTACTGCTCGTAGTTGGTTGTTTTGTCCCCTGGCGCTCTTATGCCGGCTCTTAGGGTTACGACACTTGCGAGCCAAATGCCCTTGCTTGCCACACTGGAAACATTTTGCTTTCTGCCATTTACAGTTGTTACTGCTGTGATTGACATTACCGCAGCGTTCGCAGCCTACTGGTGAATGCAGCGATGTCCTGGCAGCGGGAGGCATCCTCTGCTGACCCTTCAGTGTGTGCACTTCGGATGGCCCACTTTCCCGCGACACTTTTTTTGCGTCGGCTTCTGCAGTTTCTGCTGCCACGGCTAGTGCTTCGGCGTCCTGCAAGCTCGGTTCTCGTTTGGCCAGCAACTGTTTCTGCAGATTCTTTGATCTGACGCCGCAAACGATTCGGTCTCGTAACATCCTGTCCAATGTCGTTCCGAAGTTGCAGTTATTAGGAATTCTTCTTTCCGCGATGAATGCGTGCACTGAATCTCCTTCCTCTTGGCATCGATTGCAGAACTTGAAACTCTCTGAAATCTCATTTGGTTTTGGGTCGTAGTAATCGCTCAGAGCACGGACCGCTCCGTCGTACGTTAGCGAATTTGGCTTCCTGGGCGCCACCCTTCCGCAAAGCACTTGTATTGTACTTGTTCCCAGCGCTGACACCAGCAGAGCCCTTTTCTTAGCATCATACACCACATCGTTGCCTTCAAAATATGACTCTATCTTCACGAGGTAAGCGTTCCACTTATCTTGTTCGTCGTCAAATTGCGGCAGATGGTGGGCCATGCTTGGAGCGTTGCCGGTTATCCTTGGAAACCCTGCGTCACCAGATACCGTCCCTGCCGTTGTCTGTTCATCACCCGCCTCTTGGTTCATGTGCTTGAAACTCGTCGCCACTGTTACGACGTGGCAGGGCCCGTCGCGAGTAAGACAGGTGTCCGGTGGTGGCTGAACGACTCCGAGGTTTATCTCTGCTCTGAAGAAAACGAGGTTCGAAACGCCACGTGCCAAAGCAAAAAAAAAAAAATGTTCGTAGAAAACAATAACATGTGGCTGCGTTTTCTACAGATTGATATTAAATAAAAATGCTAAGGTCCAATAGGGCTCCGCCGATGCACCTCTGTTGAAAAACGCCTGTAGCTCTCTGGTGATTCGAGCTAGACTTGCGCGTGTCTGGTAAGTGGGCAAATTACATACGTCAACTTGTTTCTCAACCAGTATCTCATATTCCGCAAGATGTCGGTTGTGAAGCGCGAGAAAAAAACTCGCCGAGCGCCGCAAGCACAATCCGCGAAAGGAACTCTCCCAGGACCACCTGGTGCGCACGATCTTCTACAAGTTCCGCAAAAACGGCGGCAGTGCTGGCGGCGGCAGCCACCGGTCTCCGGCATCCCCGCTAGCCGCCCTCCCTTTACCAGACGTCGAGAAGGGAGGTCTCGCAGCGGCGCCCGCCGCCGCCACGGCCAGTTACGAGCCCGTCCAAACGGCCAAGGTGATTCCCATCCTCGGAGCACCTCCGTCTCACGCGCCAAGGCTGCCCCGCTGGGCGACGCTGCGTTCAGACTCCACGGCCGGTGGCGATAACAAGGAGAGCCAGCAGGCCGATAACGTCCCACCCAAGCCAACTGTCCCTTCCATTCTCCCAGTCAAGGACCCCGTGGCCATGGCAGTTCCGCCGCGGCAGCCGGCGCCAGCAGCGACGCCCAACGGGGCAGTGTCCTTGCGCGGATTCTCCAAGCGGCCCAAGTCCATGGGGTCCAAGTCCATGGGGCCACTGAACTAACTGCACTTAGGGTATCGTCACTACAAACCCCAATTTTCTTGCGGGCGCCGCCTATATTTGTGCTTAGTGTAGAGCGGGCGAATCATCAATGGGTATACGATTTCACAATGCGACTTCCTGTGCTTGAGATCCGGTGTCGGGAAGTTCAGGCGATATCGTTTTGCTTTGTTGCCGACTGGTTTAACCTTCTTATCGGATGTAAACCTCATCCCTACAATTGCAAACTAGTTTACAAATGACTGGTCGCATTGGTTTTAGGCGCCGAATTGACTTAGATGGGCGGGGGGAGGAATCTTACTTTTGATTTCTAGGCTAGGTGGCTCGAACTACCGCCCGTTCTAAAGGGTAGGGCCGTTAGCATCCATCCATCCCACGGATGAGGTGTCATTACTCTGTAGCGTAGCCTATTTAGTGGCTCTAGTGGTGTCTTATCGTCTTCTAGTATGTTATGTTTGAGTAGTTCGGGGGCCCGACCGCCAAACCTTGCGAGGCTGAGATTAGAACTGGTCTCGGGTGTAGGCTAGAAGGCCGATCATCTATTTGCATTAGACGATGCTTAAATAAGTGGGACTTTTTAGGATATAGCTAGTGACCACGTCAATTCGAAAGTGCGCTGAGATCATTCCAGTTGCGCGCTCACGTCATGGTTGATTTCCATTCGTGTTTTTTTTTTTATGTGACAATTGAGTTGTTTTAACTTGTTTTGTAATTGATCCGTGTGTTCACTTTTTATGACGACATGCTTGCATAACGCCCTCTAGCACAACGGTTTATAGATTGGCGAGAAATGCGCAACGCAAGACACCTATTTTTCATGGCGTGCAAAAAAATGAGCACGTCTTTCCTTGGATAATTCGCGAAATAGTGCTTCATGTGACCCCACGACGAACCCGCTGTCATTACAGCCCTGCTCGTATCTTTCGACCACAAAATATTGTTCTGAACGGCGGTCTTTGAAACAAGTTTCAAGACTTATTGGCATGCGTTAATCAATTCTTAAAGAAAAAAGAAGGGAGGTTAAAAGGAACTTCTCGTGAAAAATACGAGAGGCAAGTTACCTAGCAACATTAAAACTACCTTCGAGGTTATGATTCTCCGTATTAATTAATTGCGCATTAAAGAAAAACTGTGGTTGAGGTGGTAAAAACATTGTCGGGAATGAGGAGGTGACAAACAAGGAATAACTGAGAACACTGATATGTTTAATGGGGCAAACTTGTGCCCAACACAAAAGGAAACGGAAGATAACAGCAGAGCGTCGCGGGCGTCGAAGTCGGCGTAACAGCAGAATCAAACGCTGGGGCGAGACTGACTGCGCTTTGCTACGCGGAGCCCCTTTAGTACACGCGTGGGCGTCTGGAAAATTCGGCGTAGAATGTTCGGTGTGTAGAACATTCTAACTTAGAATCAGCAAGACGGTCCTCAAATTTAACAGAACGTCACATTGCAGATTTAACAAAAACGTGTAGCCGCGGCCAGGAATCGAACACTGGCCTTCTGCGTGGAAGGCAAGCGCTATAACCGTTAGGCCCGGGCGCGCTGCCTACTTATTGAGTGGCGCGCGCGGCATTATTCCCCCCTTACAAAAAACGCATCGTACCGATGCAGCACAAAACTAAAACACAAATCCACAACAAAACGACAGCACAATCGCGAGCCACAGTTCACAGTTCACTCGTCGACGAGGGTGCAAAGTTCTATCGTTCGTAATACGGCGTCAGTCCGACGACGTGCACCACCTCGGATCGCGGCTGACGTTTTGTTGATGGCCGTGTTCCGTCAGGAAGAACTTCGTAGTTCAGATCTCCGAGGCGTCGGATGATCTTGTAAGGCCCAAAGTAGCGCTTCAGCAGTTTTTCGCCGAGACCACGACGACGAATCGGCCGTCCACACCCACACTCTCTCTTCGGGCTGGAAGTGGACGGCGGGGCGACGAAGATTGTACCGGCGAGTGCCGACACGTTGTTGATCATGGATTCGAAGGCGGGCTATTCGGCGTGCCTCTTCTGCTCTCTGACTGATCGCATGGCCATCGTCGCATCTGTCATCCACTGGCTCATGGGGCAACATCGCGTCAAGCATGGTCGTCACTTTTCTGCCATGCACCAGCTCGAATGGTGCAAACCCGGTTGTTTCTTGAACTGCGGTGTTGTAGGCGAACGTGAGGTATGCTAATACCTCGTCCCATGTCCTGTGTTCTACGTCGACGTACATGGAGATCATGTCGTCGATCGTCTTGTTGAGCCGCTCCGTTAGCCCATTGCTCTGCAGATGGTACGCGGTGGTCCGACGATGGCTGGTGTGGCTGAGCCGAAGGATCTCTTGCGTGAGCTGGGCCAAGAACAATGGCCTTCGCTTGGTTATCAAGACTTCGGTGGCGCCATGTCGACGGAAAATAAATTCGAAAAAACACTTGGCGACTTCCACCGCTGTTCCCCACGGAAGGGCTTTCGTCTCCGCGTACCTGGTGAGGTAATCTGTGGCAACGATTATTCAGCGGTTCCCTCACGTCGACAAAAGGAAGGGCCCAAGCAAATCCATTTTAATCTGTTGAAATGGCGTAGTTGGGGCCGATATCGGTTGCAGGAATCCCGCAGGTGTCGTTGGAGACTTCTTACGCCGTTGGCACTCGTGATATGACCATGTGTACAGATGAACAGTCTTCGGGAGTTTTGACCAGTTGTACCTGTCATGAATCCGGGCAAGGGTCTTGCTGTAGCCGAGATGTCCAGCCGTTGGGTCGTCGTGGCACGCTTGAAAGATTTCTTCTCGGAGGCTGGTAGGGACAACCAGTAGCCAGGGAGTTTTGCTGGGTCCCAAATTGTTTCTGAAGAGCACGCCTCGCCGCAGGACGAAACTCGATAGGTTTGAGAAATGACCCGTGGGACTGAGCCTCCTCCACCTTCGAGGTGGTCGATCATGGAGCGAAGTTCCGTGTCGTCGCTATGAAGTGCCCTCATGTCGGTAGCGTTAACTACGCCAAGAAAACGGGCGTCGTCATTGTCGTCGGCACCGGCAATCGGAGGTTCGACTGAAGCCCCAGACAAACAGTCAGCGTCATTATGCTTGCGGCCGGACTTATGCACAATGGTTACGTCGAATTCTTGCAGACGAAGACTCCAGCGGGCGAGGTGTCCTGAGGGGTCCTTGAGGTTTGCGAGCCAGCAGAGGGCGTGGTGGTCTGTGACCACACGAAACGTAATACCGTACAAGTACGGACGGAACTTGGTTATCGCCCGGACGACAGCAAGACATTCTTTGTCGGTCGTTGAATAATTTTGTTCTGCCTTAGACAGCGCCCGGCTTGCGTAGGTGATTACTCTCTCTGCCCCTTCTTGTTGCTGAACGAGTACCGCACCGAGACCGGTATTGCTGGCGTCCATGTGGAATTCTGCCTCCGCCGACTGATCAAAATGCCCGAGGATAAGGGGTGACTGGAGACTTCGCTTGATTTCGTCGAACACTTTTTCTTGCCCCTCTCCCCATTGGAACTGCACGTCGTCCTTCGGCAGATGCGTCAGCGGTGCAGAAATTTGTGCAAAGTCACGAACAAAACGTCTGTAGCAGGTGCACAGCCCAAGGAATCATCGGACGCCCTTCTTGTCTGATGGCTTCGGGAATTCGGCGACAGCGGACGTCTTTTGCAGGATCAGGGCTTACGTCCTGAGCACTCACGACGTGGCCCAAGAATTTCAGCTCGCCATAGGCGAACCGACACTTGGAAGGCTTAAGAGTCAGCCCAGCTGCCTTGATAGCCCGTAGCACGGCTCGCTGTCGTCTCAGGTGGTCGTCGAATTCGCTTGCGAACACCACAACGTCGTCGAGGTAGACGAGAGAGCTCTGCCGTTTCAAGCCGGAAAGGACGGTGTCCATAACGGGCTGGAAGGTTGCCGGCGCTGTGCACAGCCCGAACGGCATTACTTTAAATTCATACAGTCCGTCCGGCGTGAAAAAGGCCGTCTTCTCACGATCTCGTTCGTCTACCTCAATATGCCAGTACCCGCTCTTCAAATCCATCGACGAAAAGTATCGGGCGTGGCGCAGCCGGTCCAGGGTGTCGTCGAGGCGGGGAAGCGGATAGACGTCCTTTTTTGTTACTGCGTTCAGCCGGCAATAGTCCACCAGAACCTCAGGGTTCCATCTTCCTTTTTCACCAAAACTACTGGGAAAACCCACGGACTGTTTGTGGGGTGGCCGATGTCGTCAGCAAGCATTTCCTGAACTTGCTTCTGGATGGCTTAACCTTTCTTTCACGGAGACTCGGTACGGTGGCCAATGAACAGGAAGTGCGTCGTCATCAGTAACTATTCGATGCTTCGCAACCGTAGTCTGGCGCACCTTTGATGACTTAGCGAAGCATTCATTGAACTCGGCGAGGAGCTCTATCAGCTGTCGTCAGTGGGGAAAGGGGTAGGTTGGGTCGATGTCGAGCTCTGAGGATGACGCTGTCTCACGTTGCAAAGAAGGGGGGTCTTCAGAGATTCCGGCGATCGCGGCTGTGTCCTGGAGTTCCTCAATGTGTCCCACGGTGATACCTTTTGTAAGGTGCTGAACCTCTAGTCGGAAGTTCGTTACAAGGACAGCTGTGCGTCAATCTTGGAGCTTCGTTACGCCTCTGGCGACACCGATCCCTCTGCTAGCAGCTGTTGAACATTGCCTTCCAGCAGGGCGTCTCCGCAGATTGATGTTTCGGTCCCGAAGGCAACCAGCACACTCGAGCGTGGTGACAAGTTCACGTGCTTGGACAGTACACGCATTGTTGCTGAGCCGGCCAACGTTGTTTCCTCATCCCCGGATGTCATAACAGGTTTCCGCAGTGTCAGCTGGTTGGCTTCCAGCTCGATGACGGCGCCGCATTCGCACAGGAAGTCCATTCCGAGTATAACATCTCTCGCACACTCTCATAGAACGACGAACTTTACCAGACACGTCTCGCCGTGAATTTCGATGCGAGCAGTACATCTTCCGACTGGCCTGATGAGATGTCCCCCGGCGGTCCGTATCTGTGGGCCATCCCACGGCGTCGTCACTTTCGGAAGGCGTTGGGAGAGCCTCCCACTCAGGACGGAGTAGTCTGCTTTGGTGTCGACGAGAGCCGGCGCGTCGTGGCCGTCGATAACGACGTTTAGGTTCCTACTTATCGTTGCAGGAGCGCCGTTTCGGTCTCCGGTGGCGTGCGACTGGGGGCCCTCCGACGTTCGTGGAGGATCTTGGCGACGGTCGTCTTCGGCAACTTCACCTCCAGGGGTTGCCGCGCCTAGTTTCCCTAGCGAGGGGCGGCAGGCTTTTACGTCGGGGTCTGTGCATCGGCGGAGCCGGGCGTCGTGGTGATGGCGAAGGGTATCCTCAGGAGGGAGCAGGCGCTGGAGACGGTACACGTTGCAGGTATTCTTCAATGTATTGCGTTCGTTCTCCGCTCCTTGGGCGTAGGACGTCCGGCGCGAACCCGCGAAGCCCGATCTCCCGGTAGGGGCATCGCCGGTACACATGGTCCGCTTCCCCGCAGCGGTAAGAGAGCGGGCGTCGGTCGTCCGTCCTCCAGACCTCGGTCTTCCTCGACGCAGGTTGCTCTTTGCGAACGTGCGCCTGATCTTCCTGGCGTCGGGGGTACTGCGGCATCGGAGGGTCTCGTCGGAGTGGCGCCGTGGCCTGGCGGTTATTTTGCGGCGGTCGTCAGGTAATGGCGGCTTAGCTTTAAGCCGGTTCCTCTGGCGTCGATGGGTTGACTGGAACTTCAAGTTGGAAGGCTTGGTGAACCTCCTCTTATGTGATCTCGGAGACCGATATTGAGGACGGCCGATCCGCAGCGGGGAGCATCTTGCAAAGCTCTTCCCGGACGACTTCACGAATAATGTCGCGAATTCCGGGGATGCTAGAGCTGATGTCGTGGCCCATTGCAGCAGAAGCAGTGACGCCCGAGTGCCGATGGTAGTGGCTTGCCCTTGTAAGGATGGCACGCTGCATGTTCGTCGCCTCGGTGACGAATTCTTGAGCGGTAATTGGTTGGTTTTGTACGAGTCCACCGAATATGTTGTCCTTCACCCCACGTATCAGAATACGCAGCTTCTTTTTCTCGGTGGCCTGAGGGTCGGCGCTGCCGCTCAAGCGCACGACGTCTTGCAGAAAGCTCGTGACGCTCTCATTGGGGCCCTGGTTTCTTGATTGCATCAGATCTTTGGCCTTCTCTTTTCGGTGCTGGCTGGCGAACGTACGCGTCAGCTCGGATTTGCAAAGATCCCACGAAGTCAAGGAATCTTTGTGGTTTTCGAACCAGCGCCTTGCAGTTCCCTCAAGTGAGAAATAGAGGGTGTGCAGGCGCTGCTCGTCGGTCCACTCATTGTGGCGGGCACCGCGTTTGTACTGGTCGATCCAGTCTTCGACGTCTTCGTATTGCTAGCCGTGGAACGGAGCAGCCGTCCGCGGTGAGACGGGCAGCTAAACGACGACGGCGGCGGTCGGGGTATGCGACGACTGGTGGTCTATCTTTGGCCCCGTTGGCTGCCTCGTCTTGGTTGGCATTAAGTCCGTACTCCGGGTGTAGGCCTTATTTGCGGCGACTGGATCGGGTCTCGGTCTGGTCTTCGTTGGGTCCTCGGGGGCTTAAAGTCGGACTTGCACTGCGGGCCCTCGGAGGGATGCGCTGCACGGATATGCGTTACCCCGCTCCTCCACCAAAATGTCACGAATGACGAGGTTACAAACAAGCAATAACTGAGAAAACTGAAACGTTCAATGGGGCAAACTTGAAACCAAAACAAAGGGAAACGAAAGATAACAGCAGAGCGTCACGGGCGTCGAAGTCGGCGTGACAGCAGGATCGAAACGCTGGGGTAGGACTGACTGCGGCTCGCCACGCTGAGTCCCTTTTGTACACGCGTGGGCGTCTGGAACATTTGGCGTAGGAAGGTTCGGTGCGCAGAACATTCTAACCTAGAATCTGCAAGACGGTTCTCGAATTTACCAGAACGTCACATTACAGATTCAACAAAAATGTTTAGCCGCGGCCAGGAATCGAAACCTGGCCTTCTGCGTGGAAGGCAAGCGTCATAACAGTTAGGCCACGCGCGCGCTGCCTACTTGGTCAGCGGCGCGCGCGGCAATGTCTACCACTGAAAATACTTTATGAGGAATACGAGGTGAAGAAAACTGCTTTATTCAATAACATAATGATTACATGAACGATACGCACTCTCAACCTTGTAACAACTTTTTTGTGTAACGCGATCCGTGAGATGTCACTGCAATTCCTCGAGTTGGTCTCAGGCATTCCAAAGTGTTTCTCGTGCGCGCAACTTTTACTCCCCCCCCCCCCCCCCGTTAATATTGACTCCCCCCCCCCCCCCCCGTTAATATTCACAAGCACAAAAGCAAATATCTCCACCTTGGGAAACACCTGCTGCTTGTCTGCCACTCTTGTGGCGTCTGTCTGTAGTGCTCAAAGCACGAGGTATAGCTGACCTTAGAACCAATCATGCCGTTTACACTGTGATTCTACATTTGAAAAACCATAACTCTGGTGGGCTTAGAAGATAGTTTACATCATTGAGATTTCCCACGTTGCACATTGTCCTCCTTCGGACACCATTCAGCCTCTCTCAGCACTACCGACGTAAGCAAACGTTTTTAGGTCTAGCGCAGAAACGGTGAACGGAATGCGTCTTCGACTGGCGCTTAACGTTCTACACCGCCCATGCGTCAAAAGTCGTCCCGAAGTGGCAGTAAACGATGTCACCAGAGCTGGCGTGTCATGCTGTCAGATGTCGCGATCCTCACAGTTGATCTTAGAAATTCCGGCAAAAATGGCGAGCAAATGCCAGTGTCACTGCATGTCGTCGCGGCGTCCCAGCTCGCCGCTGCAGAAGCTTCCTTGAACCGTCAAGATGAAAGCGAGCAACAGCAGGACAGACGTTTGCCGTGTCAGCTAAGGCCACTGGTTCCTTTGAAAGTAGCGCCAGTGCCTTCCCTGTCTGCTAGCCGGACACAAACAAATTTGTAGTGCAAGCTCGTCTGCTTCTTGCACACAGGTTGCAATGATGTCAGGACGCCAGGGCTCTTATTAATGCGAAAGCATTTACTGTCCCATGGAGCGAAGCCGTCGTTGTCTGTAACCGTCTGTTGCACCGAAACGCCAATTGAATTTCCATTGCCCAGCGAAACGGCAGTTAAACTCCCATTGGCCAAAAGCACAGCGATGCTGGTGCGTCGTCACGGAAAACGGCGGGGCCGCTCAGGGTCAAAGGGGACGCGCTTTAGAAATAAAACACAAAGAAAAGCACTGCAACGTAGATGCATCTTCACGGATGCCGTGGAGCCCGCGGGGTTCGCCACGCCTGCGCAGTGGGGGAGCGTGACGTCACCGCCAGAGCTCCGTGCGAAAAAGGAAGACGTGGCACGCTGCTTGGAGGAATTTGCTGCGAGTAGGAATGTTTTTGCATTCCTCGATGTAAGAAGTCCTAAGTGTCGTCTTTATTCTTTTGGCTAATTAAAAAATAATTGTGGGTAGAGCTCAAGGCATCTAGCATTAAGCTCTACCCACTATCCTTTCAATGAATGCCAATCATAGCTCGGCGTCGTCCCGACGTCACGGTAACTCCTGCGCAAGACGCAGACGACTTTTCCAACGCACACCAGCATACTGACGACCAAACCTTGCAAAGTGATTGTCGGATCGGCCTCAGTTGCCATGGGAATCGCCATTTCGGTTCATTAATATCTACGGAGCTTCGAAACCGTCGTTTTGAACCAGTAGCCTCAAGATCGCTATGGAGCATAATTGCACTGAAAGTGTTCCTCGCCATATATAAGCGTCTTTGGCCCTTGTAAGCGTCTTTGGCAATCAACTTATCAATCATGCTTATTTCGACAGATGTCTTGCAGTGATGTTGCTCTTCTTGCGTATTTCAAGACAGGCATTTTTTCGCGTATGCCTTCAAGCATTGAACTTGCATGTGGTTGCGGTACAATGTACGCTTGTTTCGCTGGTGTGTGTGGACAGCAAAATCTCGGTATAGAAGAAACGTCACCAGCGAATTTAGATTGGCTTACCAAGAATGATGAGGTCAAATAAAAATTCCCCATGCCAAGAAACCAAAATGGCGGGCATTCGGAGAGCTTGGCGCTACTTTTCCAGGATCCAGTTACTTCAGTATCAGCCTCCGCTGCTGTACCACCGCAAGGATCGGGACAGTCAACAGCTTGACCCTTCCACGACGTCATCAGGTGGAAACCAAGGGAACATACTTGAGGACGCGGGAGACACACCAGTCAGGGACGCCTGTCAGACACTAGTAGTCAAAACCAAAACCCGAGCCAGCTGTTAAGTATGAAAGCGATGCTGCTCCGTTTTCGTTCTGGGTGCTTCTGTCATGCAGCAGCTAGAAAATACCTACAGAACAGTAGTAAACCCACAGCTAGAGTTAACGGTTTGCAACCCTAGGATTTCTGTGGACTATGGTGTACAGAGCGCGACACTGTTAGCGCGAACAAGCGATCGCCGGTTTTTCCAGTTTTTCTCTTTGAAACCAAGGGATGTCATCCAAGTTATTATTGCTACGGAAAGAGCTCATTTAGTTCTATAATGTAAGCGATAACATTTCGTGCTCGCCAATACTGTTTAGAAGTAAAATGCGAAAATGCGCCGATGTCATGTTCGCGCTAACAGTGTCGCGATGTGTACCTCTTTATCACCTTTATTGGAATGAACTTTTCTTTTCGGGGGAAGTTCCGCCCAACCGCAAGCACTTGACACGCATCGGCAAAAGCTCAAACTACGGTTAGTGTCCGGAAGGGGGCACTAACCATAGTTGCGCTACCACTCCGGCCTCCTCCGCGACTCAGGTTCTCGGAGGAGGAAGGAGAGGTAGAGCAACTCCCCTCGCAGGCGCTAGTCGCAATATAGGTTTTCGCCGCCTGGTGTCACTTTTATGTGAAAAAAGTTTCATTCGGGGCTAATCGAATAATTTTGTGGGTGGAGGAGGCCGGGGGGGGGGGGGGGGGTGTCACCAGTTGAGCCATTGCTTGGTGCTGATTGCCAAATAGAACAAGATGTAGCCTTTTCAGAGCTTACAGGTGAAAAATGCAGAGTCATTTGGATGTGGATGCATGCGTGGCGTCTAATAGTCCGCAGTAAAGAGCCACTGGGATAGCTCAGAACGTGTTCTATTGACCAGTCGACAAAGATGGCGGCGCGCAAAAGGCGTTTATTGGAAGGGCCTATACCCGAGTGTTTCCACAGTATGTTCGTAGCAGAATGCGCACGTTCCGAATAATTCGGAGCGCAAGTTCGTCTGCATCTTTAGCAGGGGTTGCGGTGGACCTCAAGGAAGCTAGCATTGGGGTCTACCCACTATTCTTCTATCAGAGCCAATCAGAGGTCGGCGTTCTGTCGGCAGTGCAACCCCTGCGCAAGAAGCAGACGAACTTGCGCTCCGCACAGCCTCGAGTATCAACAGATGGTGGTGACCCAAGCATGAAAGTCTAAAAGGCCGAATGGAAGCGAGTTCTTGGCACCAGCTAAAACTCGCATCAATAGATGCTGTGGCGCTTATTAGGGTTACAGGTACTGTGGCGCTTATCAGGAACGCTGGATCTGGAGGCACATTCAGGAGTCCCAGAATCAGACGAAGACAAAACCATCAAGGTACATGAGAAATGTGTTGGTATATGTCATATTCTGTAGGAGCGTGGGCTCAATATTAGCGAGTAGCACAAAGTGGTGACTCCGGTTATCACACAGATTCAGTGAGTATGTGAAAACTAAAGAAACGAAGGCGGAAATAACATAATTATTTACGCTGTCAATGCATCTACGCATATTGGTTGCTTAAATTGAAAAATAACTGAACAGTCTCATTTAGAAATGCCTACAAATAGATTTCAAAGTGTTCTCGAAGGTCTGACTGACAACACGCCTGGGCTAACCGTTCATCCTGGCCATTATTTTCGAAAACAAGACGCGGCAACGTTTTGAATTCAGTCTTTGTGCGCTTCACTGCGGGACACTGCAGGAAAGTGCAAAGGTGACATGCAATTGAACATTAGTATCTCTGCACCTGATTGCGCATGTGTACGTGCATGTGTGTGTGTTTGTGCGTGTGCGCCTTCGTTCCCTGGCACTTATGATTTCGTGTACTTGTAAACGGGTGCCCTCAAGGCCTTCCAAAAAGCCCGAGCGCCTGCATCGTGGCGTCGCCGGAGTGCAAAAAACAGACACAGTCAGTTGGGCCCTGGGCTTGGCTGGGACGGCGCGCTGACGTGAGTAGCTTGCCCCAAACGCAACGCGCCCGCGCACGGCCTACGAGCAGTGACGTTGCTTATGTCACGAAACAAAGCGCGTAGACCATGAGTGTCTAGAAATGCGTTTGTGAGTGCGCGCCTGCCCCAATTTGCGCGCCGATACAGTACCGCGGCAATTGCTGAAGTGTAGATGCTGTGTTAACGCACCCGACTTATTTTGCCCAAAGTAGGTGAAACGCTTTTGCGTTGGTGTTACTGACATATGCCTACCGCGTGTCATCTAAAGCCAAATTTTATGCGATATGTGTGGCATATGCGCACCCAGGAAACCTAACTGTGCAGTCGTGTAGTTTCTCTCCAGGCCAATTAAGGCTATATGTTAACAGCTTTAGCGCTTATCTAAAGGCATCTGTAGTTCCCGATTGACTGCGCTGTGAGAACAAGATTAATGTCGTAAACGGAGGATGTTAGAAGCTGTCGGTTGTATTTTAACTTAAAGCAAAGCTGAATCACAGACGAGTTCTTTGTAGACATTCAAACTGCGCAACTTATTCTGGTTAAAAATGAAGCTCTATTTATTTTCGGCGACAAAATTAAAAACGATAAAAATCAAAAAGGATATAAAAGATAAATTCAAGTAATTTTAAACATGCATGGTACAAACGTGTTTGAGCGTTTGAACAAACTCTACTCCTGGCAAAGCGAAACCTCAATTTCTCTTCGCTAACGTCATTGACATCACTAAAAAGATGGCGTCAAAATGAAATAAAAGACACTACCAAAAAGATGGCGTCAAAATGAAGCTCTATGCAGCTTCTTAGCTTGACGCTGGAATATACCTCAGTCTGCTTGTCCTCGAGCTCGTCATTCACAGTACTCAAAAGAGAGCAGTATACCAAAAGGAAGTTAGCAAAGCTGAAACGATTGTCACCATGTTTTGCGATTGAAAAAAAAATCAAATCTACGCTTGAAAGCACACTAAAATGCCTTATAATCACCCGACAGCTTAAGAATACAGCAGCATTCGAGGATTAGGACGCCGACGAACCAATCACGTCACACGGAGCCTGAACAGAATAAGCCAAACCCTGCGTTTCTTAAGCCGGGGTCACACTGCTTACATATCATACAAAACACAGTATGCAAACACGAGTCAGCGCAATATCCGTTGTTCGAATGCCGCGTGCCCAAGTTTTCTCCCTGAACTCATAGCTATTCTGCATTCAATTCATGGTTCTCACGATGACTCGCGTTCGAATCTGTATGCACACTGTCTTTTGTATGATGTATAAGCAGTGTGACCTTGGCTTAGTACACAAAATTAGCGCAAAGGACGAACACAGGTAAAAGGAGTAGAAGGGACAGAGCGCTACTTACAACTGACGTTGCATGAGAGGAGCGAGAAAGTGAAAGATAAAATTCAGACTAAAATCATAGAAAGAGGAGAAGAAAAAATATGCTAGAGAAAAAAAGGAAGAACAGAATATCACAGACATTCTAGTAAAAAGAATAAGGATAAAGGAAAAGAAACATATCGAACAAAGCACAAATAATACAGTACTAAACAGTTTAAGAAATAAGATTTTTGGAAGAAATAAAAAAAAACATGAAAAGTAGTGCAGTGTACTGAAGTTCCTTCGTTGACACGTTTACCGACACTAACACACGCATCCACTTTGGTTGCTATTACGTGGGCTTCGTCTATTTCCCGTGTCCTTTTGTCCACACTTCGTCGCAGGATCATTGTGCGAGCAAACAACGCGTGGCACTCACAGTCTCTCACGTGTACTGCTAGATGTCCCGACGGTGCTGATTTAAGAGAGAGATACTGTTCTCTCAGCCTAATGTTGATGCACCGTCATGACTGGCCCACATATGACTTCCCACAAGACATCGGAATCTCGTAGACGAGACCGATGCGACAGTTGACATATTGGTAAACATTTTTCACGCCGCATTCGTCGTTCCGGTTTTTTGGGGGAATTTTTCTGGGGGAAGAGCAGCCTTAGATTATCCAGAGCGGAGAGCACCATCTGAACTTGGTATTTAGCAGCGACACTCTTGAAGTTGTGCGATATGCGCTGGATGTATGGTACTGCCGCTGATCGGCGTCTTCGGTCTCTATTCTTCTCATGTGTTCTTTTTTGTTTTAACAAACCTTCCGCAACATGTGACACGATGGAGGCGGGGTACCCTGAAGTCTAGCACGTAGCACTTGCGCTTCGAAGCCCTAACCTGCAGTTTGAATGCATACAAGACGTCTTCAGTGCCGCAGTCAAGCAATTAGACACAATTCATTTTTTTATATTTTAAATTTTTATATTTTAGAGTGTGCCGATTTATATTAAAGTAGTCGTTTCTTAGATTTTGGTGAGTACAACCCGCATAAAAGAGAAATTGTTTCCTACTGTTTGACTGCGGCATTGAAGAAGTCTTATATGCATTCAGCAGGATAGAGCTTCGAAGCACCAGTGCTACGGCTACAGACTTCACGGTACCCACACTCCATCATGTCAGAAGTTGCGGAATGTTTGTTAAAACCAAAATGAACACATTGGAAGAATATAGACCGAAGAGGGCGGTCAGCGGTAGTAACATACAACCACCGTATATCGCACAACTTCAAAAGAGTTGCTGCCAAATACCAAGTTGAGGTGGTGCTCTCTGCACCGGATAAGCTAAGGCGGCTCTGCCCCCAGATGAATTCCCCCAAGACTGGCACGACGAATGCGGCGTGAGACATGTCCACCGATATGTCAACTGCTGCATCGGTGTCGTCTACGAGATTTCGATGTCTTTTGGGAAGTCATATTGGGCCAGTCAGGACGATGCATCAACATTAGGGCTAAGAGAACAATCTCTCTCTCTTAAATTTTCACCGTCGGGACATCTAGCTGTATACGTGAGGGACTGTGGGTGCCACCAGTTGTTCGCTCGCACAATGATCCTGCGACGAAGTGTGGAAAAAAGAACACGAGAAGTAGATGAAGCCCACTTAATAGCAACAAGAGTGGATGCGTGTGTTAGTGCTCCGTCGGTAAACTTGTCGACGAAGGAACTTCAGTACACGCACGATTTTTGATAGGCTTCTTTTATTTTTCCAAAAAACATATTTTTCAAATTGTTTAGTACTGTATTTTCAGTACTTTCTTCCATATGTTTCTTTTCCCTTATGCTTATTCTTTTTTTCTAGAATGTCTTTGACTATTGTCTTCTTCCTTTCCTTTGCTAGCCTATTCTTTCTTCTCCTCTTTCTATGATTTTAGACTGAATTTTATCTTTGAATTCCTCTATCCTCTCATAAAACATCAGTTGTAGAAACTTTCTGTCTTGTCTACTCCTTCCTTCGGTCGTGTTTTGCGTTAATTTTGTGTACTATGTTTAGCCAACAAGGCCATCGAATTATTTTGTGACCCCGGCTCTGGGCTGTCGCCGACTAAAGCATGACTACAATTTATTTTCTTGACGTTATTTGTTTAACCTGTACCAAACACTGGAGCGCACTGCAAGGCTGCTATATATGTCCAGGTTCTTCTTGTAGGCTATAGTTTTTAGTCTGTACATAATATCTCCCAACTTGAAATGCAAGTGCACTTACGGGAACACCGATGTTGCAAGAGGGATCTCTTGTGCATCGAAACAAGACGAGAAAAAATACACAAAAAAAAAATTCTGTTTCGGTGGTTTAATTCCTTTCACTTTTGGCTTTCACCTGGTGCAAAATCTCTCACTGTCTCGTTCATGGACTCTGACCACATTTCGTGTTTTCAACACCCTTGGTTTTGTACGTTTGTTCAGGCATCCGTTAATATACTCTGTTGCCTCGTTTCGACAATCTGACATTAAAGATTACGAAACATGTGCTGAGAGTCGTATTTCCCGGGCAATATTTTTGTTTTATATAGGCAACCGATGGCTGCTGCATCAAGCATGCCAATGCGTCCGCCTTAATTAACACTGTCAGTTTAACACCCTCCACTGTTGATCGTGGCACGAGTTTGGCGGGGGAACGTGACCTTCGTCAACTTCATCAACAAGCTTCAAGATCACTAAAAACCAAGACTTTTGAGCTTATACGGACACCGCTAACTCGGGGAACGTGCTTAAAACAAAGTGCAAAAAACAAACATGATTACAATGAGCGCCTCGCAACTATAGCACGGTCAAAGGTAGTTATGTGTTCCCTCCTTTGCGCCGAGAGGGTCTTGGGAGTGAAGTAGCAACAGTATAGAACCAAATACAACACGGTAGTTGGATGGCGCTGGACCAAACAATTCCGTTCTCCTTGGTGCCGGAAATATTGATATTTAATATTGAATAAGGGCGATACATCGCCGAGTTTTCGAGCTACAAGAACTCCCTACATTTTCTGAATACCTAGAATCGACACTCTCCCCGCCATGATATTTAGTATCTCTAAATTCAAAACAGGTATTGAGAAAAACAGTGAAGGTGATACTGAAGCCGACATTCAAGTTTCCCAATTTTTCCGGCGTTTTAGTGGCGTAACGACAATGACAGGCAGCTTTGCAGGTCCGGCAAGCAATTTAGAAAATAATATGTCGTGGTGTCGAGATAAAGCGTGCACCACGGAGTGTTCAGTCGCCCTTACCCGAGTGCTACCGTAATTTTAATACGCTTATAACGTTTAAAATAAAGCGAATTTCGAGAAAAGTCACACTACGTTCCTTCGCTCAGTGAGCTCAGGTTCAGTGCAAATTAAAACCCAGCCAAAAAGTCACTGCAGGGCCCCTTTAAGCATGGTACACCTGTAGTAACAGGCTTGAAGCAACTACTCGATCTGAAAATATTAGGCCATAACCACTATTCGCTTTCAGCTTCATCAATGTTCTATGTGTATGCCTGCTCATAGATAGGCCTGTGTAGAGGAAAGTCGAAAAGGCTGCTTGATATGTGTAGCTATTCCTATAGAAAATCGCGACTTTGCCTCACATTATATTTAGATTAATTTTTGATAATTCAAACTTTTTATATTTCCAAAATAAAGTCTGTGGCTTCCTGGAATATAATAATAATTGGGGTTGTGTGGATATGAATAGAGCGTGTAGTTGGACAGCCATTTCAAAGTTGCGACGAGTCACTCGCTGTAGATGAGCAATTTAGCCAGTGCAATACAACCGCTAGCCTGGGGTCTTTAACGTGTACCACGCAGTAGGTGATACACGACCGCACGCCGGTACGACTCTCATCCAGATCGGAACGGGCAGGGGTGGGGATTGAACCTAGGATCCCTGGGTTCTGCAGCGCGAGCTTTTGCTGCACGTGCTTCGAGCTGGTGTGCATTCCCCCCGGCCATGGTGCTCCCGGCTTCCTGGAGTTTCCTTAATGAGAGTCGACTTTAAGGGAACCAACCAGGTCATACACTCAATTCCAAGAATCGCTGGGCACACGCTGGTCGTGCGGCGAGAGGCATCAAACATCCCGTTTGAAGAGTCTGAGTACCTACCTTGCCATGTAGTTCAAGGCTAGGCCAGGGCCCCCCTCGCAGATGTCTATACTTTGTCTCTCTTTAAGCTGGGCCACGTTTGGCACTACAAGTGACTGCAACGAAAACAGCGTGACACGTGATTACAAGCTCTACGTGCCGTAGCGTCCATCTACAAGGTCACGTGGTTTGCTTTCTTTACTGAATTCGCACTGATGGCTTGAAGCATCTGCCCTGGCCAGCTTTAAGCGGAGATGGTTTCCGAAAATGCTTCCGGTTTTTGTACCGCCCGGCTAAGTTAACAATTTTTTGATAAAGTGCTGCATTGAAATGTCAGCGCATTGATGACAATTTCACCTAATCAATGCATGCTAGCAAAAACATTTTTTCATGTGCAGAGAATTACAATGCCCTTTACTTCTGCTTGTAGTTGCTTCTGAAGCTTTATGGTACGATGCACCTTATGGCTAAACAAGGTACTTCATGGTATAAGTACCTTATGGCTCAAAATGTCGGGTCCCCAATTAGGGACCCAACATTTCGAGGCCTACATGATGTTGTCCTCAGGGGTGACAATGGCTGAGGTCGTGGAGGACCAGTATCTCTAAAAGAACAAACTATAAAAATAAAAGGATCAATGTGCTGTTCACGAAAGAATATGTTAGCAATTGTAGCGTATCTCTTGAGGGGGATATGTTTGCAATTTCAGCTGCTTACGTGCCTCAAGATATGGAGAACCTTGTCGCCACAAGCTCTAACTCAACCTTTTTCTGTCATCTGGCGAGGGCCACGAAAGAGGCAATCCCAGCGACAAGAGAATCGCAGTAGATCCCTGGTTGTGACTTTGAAGAACGACACGACAGGAGAATCAGCATGCCAGCAGTTAGGTATGCCACTTGGAAGTAAGCATGCTTTTTACCTATACATTCAGAGAAACAGTAAAAGCCCCATTAAGCCTAAAATGCAAAAGGCATACTCCAATCTTCTGTTGGATGGAGTCACAGAACTCACTTCTCACAAGTGGAGTTATAGCCAGAACACATTCTTAAAAAACAAATTGCGTTACGTTGGTGTCAGCCATCCTATGTGTTTATCACGCATAGCCGTGGGAAAATGTTAACTTAAAAAATATGAACTTGTATAATGTTGATTAACTCTTCAAATATTTATATAGTGAACCGTACATAGCACATTGGACTTAGAAAGCAATTCATTGCAGGCGTATTTTCAAGGATCATATATGTTTAATTTCTCTAAACATTGTTGTAAAACTGCCCAAGTTGTTGTTCACCCCAAGCTTTCTATTAGTGTTAAAAAACCTTACAATATGTTTTAAACTGTTCGCTCCAAGTATATTCTAGGAATAGACAAGTTCCTGGGAATGGTTACTTGGAAGTTTGCAGACTGTCATGGTGAGAGCAATCTTCAAGTGTTTCACTCAGAATTGGTTGAGCCAATAAACATTATAGGTCGCAAAATTAACTTTTACGCTATACAATGGGCACGATCATGCATGCGGAATAGCTTTACCTAGGGGAACTTTGTACTGTTGCTACGACAAGATGGTGTCCCAATGCCATTTTTTTATTGAGCTCCTGCTGTAGCCTTGTCTCTAGCTAACATTTCCTATTCTTTACGATCCTAACATATGCTCCTGTAAACAGTTTTTCTAGATCTATATTAGATAATTCCACATCATCTACTTTCTCGTAAAACATTCGGGAGAGCCAGACCCTGTTATGTTCAGAGGGAACTCACCGAAAGGCGCAGCTCGCAGTTTGGTAAGATCTATCAGAAACAGTTGGCACTTTAGCCGTAATGATGACATGTCGCTTGCTTATCTAATGCTCATTCTCGCAGAGGAAACTGTTTTTTAGAGCGCAGCTCTTAGGCGCCCGTTTCCGGCTTGAGCGGCGGTGCCGTCGACGCCGGCGTCACCGTCGGCGTAACCGCGCGTAATCCTCGTAATGAGGGTTACTCTCACGAGGATTACGAGGGTTACCCTCATGAGGGTTACGAGGGTTACCCTCACGAGGATCACGAGGGTTGCCTTCGTAACCCTCGTGAGAGTAACCCTGGTAACCCTCGTAACCCTCACGAGGGTTACGAGGGTTAGTTATCCTCAAAAAGGTTACCCTCACGAGTTTCACGAGGGTTACCTGCACGAGCGTAACGAGGGTTATGAAAGTTACCCTCACGGGTGAGGGCCATTATCTGAGTGTAGTACTTCTGGGCATCCATGCCTCGCGAATATCTGGCTGAACACTTTTGTTATGTGTTCTGTGTTTGTTCGTGAAAGTTCTTCCAGCTCTATGAACTTCGAGTAGTAGTCAATGACTACTATGTACTTCTTTCCACTGAGCTCGAAAATGTCCGTTCCGAGTTTCTGCCACGGGCGATCGGGTAAAGGAGTCTGAAGCAGAGGCTCTGTGGGTGGTCGCCGATGCCGAATGCATGTCTTACACCGACTGACGTAGTCCTGTATCTGTTTGCTGATTCCGGGCCACCACGCAGATTCTCTTGCTCGTGCTCTGCACCGAACGACACCCTGATGTCCACAGTGAAGTCGCTCTAGTACTTCTTTTTGGAGGCTCCGTGGGATAACAAGCCTATCATTGCGCATCAGTAGGCCTTGTGTAGTGCTCAGCTCTGCAGAAAGGCTAGCAAATCCCTTCATGTCCGTAGAAAGCGTTTCTCTCCCCGGCCACTTTTTTTCGCAGTACGTCATTACCCTTGACGTGCATGGGTCTTTCTTCAGTTCGGACCTCAGTCTGTCCAAAAATGAAACAGACGCCGGGAGTAGGTCGACCGTGAGCATTTCATACTCTCGGACTAGCGCTTCAGTAGAGTCTATCGGGTTTTCCATCATTCGTAGAGGTTTCCTGGACAGCACATCTGCTGTGTACATATGCTTGCCCGGGACGTGTGATATCGTAAAGTCGTATTTAAAAATGCGCATTCGCAACCGCTGTAATCTTGGCGTCATCTCGTCGAGACGTTTTGTTGACAACAACGGTACCAATGGCTTGTGGTCTGTCTCGACATGAAACCCCTGACCTACCAAGTAGGTGCGGAAATGTTCGCAAGCCCAAACGGTTGCTAAGGCTTCTTTTTCGACTTGCGCGTACTTCTGCTCTGTCGGAGTCAGTGCTCTTGAAGCGTACGCTACTGGACGCCTGATGCCGTCCTCGTCCTCCTGGAGTAGCACCGCTCCAAGTCCGTACGATGAAGCATCAGCTGATAATGTCCGGTGAGCGTTTGGGTTGCAGAACCTGAGGATTGGAGTCTTGCCCAACAAGTACTTGATCCTTTTAAATGCTTGTTCTTGGGCTTCACTCCAAAGCCAACTCGCATCTCCTTTCAGAAGATCTCGGAGTGGCTAAGTTTCCTCCGCTATGTTCGGTAGAAATTTCCCGAGGTGGTTCACCATGCCCAGGAATGACCGTAGCTCAACCAAGTTTGCGGGAGCTTCTTTCTTGGCCATGGCTTCAGTTTTCTTGGGGTCTGGCGCAATCCCTCTTCTGTCTATGATGTGCCCTAGAAACTTGATGCTGCTTTTGCCGAACTCGCACTTGTTCGTGTGTAAGGTCACCCCTGCTTCCTGAAGGCGGCGGAGTGTAAGTTCAAGATTTCGGTCATGTTCAGGCTTGTTTCATCCAAAAATTAATATGTCATCCTTGGCCCTGGATTCCTTGGGGATCCACAGCATTTCGCGCTGAAAGAATTCTGGCGCTGTTGCTATCCCGAACGGGAATCGCTTGAACTGGAACCGTCCCACTGGTGTAATAAATGTCGTCAGCTGTCTTGAGTCTGGAGCCAGTGGCGCCTGCCAATATCCTGCATTCGCATCCAGCTTGCTGAAGACCGTCGCTCCTGCGAGTTTGGCTAGGTTTTCCCCCACCGTCGGCATGATGATTCGTTCCCGTACAATCTGTTGGTTTAACTGCGTATAGTCCACACAGATTCGGAGAGCTCCATCTTGCTTCTTGGCCACCACCATGGGCGAGCACCAGACTGTGGCGTGTTCCACTTTCTCGGTGACGTCCATCTCTTGCATTCTTTTCAATTCCAGCTGTACACTGGGCAGAAGCGCGATGGGCACTCGTCGTGGGTACGTGATGGCGAAAGGCTTCGCATCTGGGTGAAGGGAGATCGTATAAAGTACCTTCATCTTCCCCAGTCCCTGAAATAGAGATGGGTACTTGGTAATTACGCCATCATGCTCCAGATGGTTGTCAGCCTTGATTTCGTTCAGGCCTGGCAACACTTGCAGAGCTTGAATCGCCGGGAGACCGAGTAAAGGATGTCGGAGTCTTTCCGATACGTAGACAGTTTCTCTCGTTGTTCTGCTGTTCCAAGTTATCGTCGCCTGGAACTTCCCGAGTGTTGTCAACGGCGAGTCTCCTGCACCCCGAAGATCTTTTCCCGCTGGCTCTAGCTTCGCCATCTCTCCGACCTTGTATTCGGTATTAGGAATTGCGGTAACGTCCGCCCCAGTGTCCACCTTGAATGTGATCTCTTGCTTGTTGACTTTCGCCTTGATGTACCAAGGATCTCCGCTATCTGCGTGCACCAGTGCACCCAGGAACACTTCGTTGAGACCTGGTTTGTGCACTTGTGACCTGTGAGACTCTGATGCAAGCTTTGAGAAGCAGACACTCTCAAAGTGTCCTACCTTCTTGCAAGCGTTGCATTTCTTGCCTCTTGCGGCGCATTGTGTTTTTTCATGTTTGCACAAACTGCCACACCATCGGCATTTCCACGCCGCACTGTTAGAATCTCCTTGACGATTAGATGTACCCCGAGCGCGTGTGTCTTTTTTCTTGCCGTTATCTTTTGGGTATCTGTTTCGGAGCTCCTCGATTTCCCTGGACTCCGTCTTATCGCTGTGAAGCTCCGCTTGCTGTCGTTTCACTGTCTCGAAAGATCGTGCTGTCGCTGTCGCACTTTGAAGCGTGAGCTTGGCGTCGAGCTGGAGCTTTTCGCTTAGATTCCTGTCATGGAGACCTACGACGATGCGATCACGGATCAGCACCTCGCGAAGTAGTCCATAGTTGCTGGAGTCCGCTAAACTGTGTAAGGCCGTGATGAAGGCCTCCACCGTCTCGTCTGGTTCTTGCTTCCTCATATTAAATTTCGCACTTTCAAAGATTACGTTTACGCGCGGAATGAAGTGGAGTTCAAAGTTGCTCTTCACTACGCCGTAGTCATTTAGCTCTGCCTCTGACAGATGGAGTGACGTGAGAACGTCTTCCGCTTCTCTCCCCATGGCGTACAGGAATGTGTTTACCTGTGTCGCGGCGTCCCGTTGATGGAGTCCGGAAATGATCCGGTATCTTTCCCAGCGTGTGCTCCATCTTTTCCAGTCGTGGGGATCCTTGAAATCCAACTTTTCAGGAAGCTCGACCGCGAAGGGGTTGAAGAAAGAAGGACCGCTGCTCGCCTGGGAGCTGCTCGCCTGGGAGGTCGAAGTACCGGAGCCGTCACTGTTCCCGTTCATGGAGCCGGCCCGGTGGAAGATTTCGCTGTTCTCGTTAGCTGTCCTCCTACTGTGGTGCTTCTAGCTTCCTCGGAGGCGATATTTACCGGTTGCCGAATCCCAGCGCTGCCACCATGTCGTGTTACCGAGGGCTAGGTAAAGAAGAGCCGAGACCAGAGGAACTAGAACACCGTCGGGTTTATACCTCGCTCATGCACACCACTCGTCGTCTTCTTTTTCTTCCCAAACGCATCCCAGACCTCGAGGCGCTTTATATGACAACGGGGGTCACGAGGGTTACCCTCACAAGGGTTACTAGGGTTACCCTCACGAGGGTTACCCTCACGAGGGTCACGAGGGTTACCCTCACGAGGGTCACGAGAGTTACCCTCACGAGAGTCATGAGGGTTACCCCCCTGAGGTCACGTGACCCCCCCCCCTGATGTCACGTGACCCCCATTGAGGTCACGTGACCTCAGGGAGTCACCTATACCTCAGTACCTTTCCATCCTATCCCTCGGTACCCTTCCATCCTCCTCCTCAAGAGCTGCGCTCTGATCCGGCGTTACAGAGAGTTGTAAACTGCTTTCATTTTTAGGTATGCACTCATTTTCAGTGGGATCATTCACTCTCTAAAGTTCAGCGATTGGTTCTTCGAAGTAATTGGCTGGAACGTATAGGCAACAGGCTTCTTGGAGTGTGCTTCTGAAGTGTATTCTTCATATCTTGAAAGTGCTAAGTGCATTCATGATCATATCCATATTTGTATCCACATTGAACCTAAAAATTTATTTTTGTTTTGACATTTGTGTTTTCGACAGTACTTTTCTACTCATATGGGCTTCTTGAACCGAACTCCAGTTCATACATCTTGTCTTTCACTATCTGGCAATATATGAAAGTGTTGATGTCGAGTAAGAGTCCAAGGTATCGAATTTGTTATGCAAGGTTAGAGCCAATAAAAAGCTATACAAAGAAAAGTTTGTTAAAAGGGGTTCTATGGACATCAGAATAGTTCATCCCGTGCTAAAACAATTTATGTTCTTGTTAGATATGCGTGAGTTGAAATTGCTGCCCTATTTCTGATGTGTCACAAACATTTTTGTGGCATACAGTGTTCTTCATGGCCGTTTACGCTGTCGAATACACAGACCACATATTTTATTGCACAACGTTCCTTGGTACAAATGAATTTCAAGATCTGAGGCACCCACGCATGCATGACTATGTTGCAAACATTCATTTTTATGTACAATATGGTCTACAAGGTCTAGGTTTCTGCACTGATGAATTGCATTATTTCTCCAAGTGGGAGGAGCTCTCATGGCTATGAGGGAAGATATAAACGTTCCTTGAAATCAAAACATTTGAGAACTGACTCAATAAATAATATTAGGGTTGTATCTTAGATTCTCCTTTTTTGTCTTATCTGTAATTTTCTCTTTTTTTTCATGGGAGGCATTTAGTCTTTTATGTCATGCTTATTAAATTTTTATATTGCAGGTGCGCTGGCAGCAAACATTGGGGTTGTGCACACTGACAAGGACAAGACACGAAGGCCGTTACAAGATTCCTGGGTCTCTGTACCTACTATAGTCGCTTCGCACAAGGTTTCGCCAAGCTTTTTGCACCTCTCACACATCTCACAAAGGACGCTGTGAGGTTCCAGTGGGGAGAAGAACAACAGCGGGCATTCGACGAACTCAAGCGAAGACTCGAGACACCATCGATCCTCGGCCATTTCGACCAGTTCGCAGAAACTTAAATCAACACCGACGCAAGTAATACCGGACTTGTCGCGGTACTGGACCAACGGCAGGAGGGTACAGAGTGACTGATCGCTTACGTAAGTCGGACGCTGTCTAAGGCGGAGTGCAACTACTCAACGACCGAAAAGGATGCCTTCCTGTCTTCTGGGCGATAATGAAGTTTCGCCCGCACTTGTATGGTAGTCCATTCCGCGTGGTCACAGATCACCACTTGCTGTGCTGGCTTGCGAACCTAAAGAATCCTTCCAAACTCCTCGCCCCCTGCAGTCTCCGACTGCAAGAATTCGACAGTACCATTACGTACACATTCGCTCGCAAACACAGAGACGACGACTGTCCGTCGAGAGCCCCCTTTGAGTTACCGCCTGCCAGTACCAATGACGAGGAGGACAAAGGCTTTGTTGGCGCAGACATGGCAGGACATCAACCTGACGACTGCGAACTTCGTGCCGTGACTGAACACTTGGAAGGTCAAGTAAGTGCCGTCCTCCGCATTTTCTCCCGTGACTCGTCAAGCTTCGTCATCCGGCAGGTGTCAATTTTAAAAATAACTTCGGGACCAGCAACCCAGAATGGCTACTGGTAAAACCTACCAGACTTCGGAAGAAATCTTCCAAGCCTGCCATGACGACCCGACGGCTGGGCACCTTGGCAAAAGCAGGGCGCTCGCCAGTATTCGGTAGAAGTACTACTGGCCTAGGCTGCCGAAGACCATTCACTACTTCACTCGATTATGCCATGTGTGTCAGCGAAACAAGAAACCACCGACGAAGCCGTCAGGACTTCTGCATCCGATTGCTCCTCCGTCCACGCCGTTCCAGCAGATCGTAAGGGGTTTACTTGGCCCTTTTCCGTCGTCAACGTCAGCAAACCGCTGGATAATCGTCGCCCCAAATTATCTCACGCGGTACGCCGAAACGAACGCCTTCCTTCAGGGACTGCTGTAGAAGTCGCCAAGTTTTTCATTGAGTCCATCGTCCTCCGGCACGGCGCTCCCGAAGTTCTGATTACAGATCGCGGGTAATCGTGTTTTTTTTTTTTTTTCGTTCACGGCACAGCTTATGCAAGAGATCCTCCGTCTCAGCCACATCAACCCCCGGCGAACCACAGCGTACCATCCCCAGACTAATGGGCTGACGAACGCCTAAACAAGACCATCGCCGACTTAGTGTCGATGTACGTCGACGTAGAACACAAGGCGTGTGACAAGGTCCAGCCGTATGGCACGTTCGCCTACAACACAGTAGTCCAAACGGTCACTTGTGTTACACCATTTCAGCTGGTGCATTGTCGAAAAGTGATCACGATGCTTGACGCTATGCTACCTCACGAGCCAGCTGACGACGGAACTGACGACTCCCGGATAATTGCGCAAACGAGCAGAAGAAGTCTGCCAGCTCGCCCGAGTTCGGATGCAAGGCCAGCAACGTGTCAACGCTGGCCGCTACAACCTTCGTCTTCTTGACATTCAGTCCCAGCCCGGAGACAGGGTGTGGGTGCGGGCACCGATTCGACGTCTTGGCCTCAGCGAGATGCTTTTAAGGTGCTACATTGGACCATACAAGGTCTTTCGACGCCTGGGAGATCTCAACTACGCAGTGGTGCCTGATGGAACGCACGCATCATCATCGCGACGCCGACCGCAACCCGAGGTGGTTCGCGTCGTTCGACTCAAGCAATTCTACCCTCGATAGGACAGTGAACTTCGTGTTCCAAACCACACTTTAATTTACCGTTCTTTGTATTTGCTATGTTTCGTTTTGCGTTGCATTGGGGCGATGCGCTTTCCGAAAAAATAGGGGAGTAATGTTGCGCGCGCAGCTGGTCAACTAGGCAGCGCGTCCGTGGCCGATTCTACTTCCGGCTGCGAAAGCGAAAGGCAGCAAAATCATGAGCTCTCAAGGAGCGGAGATAACGACCCACGCCGGCCGCGGTGTTACGGTTTCGCCCTGCTCAATTGAGTACAGGTTTTACCGCCTCAGCTTCCATCAGGGGATGCCATGAAGAAACCAGTCGTCCTTCACTGCGACAATGCTGGAAGGCCATACCGGACTGAAGATTTCCGGCAGCCGCTTGACGAGCTTGTGGCCCTCAGGGAGTGGGCCGACATAGGGGCGTACCAGATGTCCCACGTCTGGCTGCTTAACCTGAAGAGTGAAATGGCCAAGCTCAAGTAGGGCGGCTCGCGGTGAAGAGACGCACGTGCCTCGTCATCGATCCCGCCACACAAGAGGTGCGCATTAAGTAGCACTGGGTGTCGTTCGACATGTCGAACGACATGATCCGTAAGGCCTTCTCGGAGTATGGCGAGGTGAAGGACGACGCGAACGACCGCTGGAAGGTGTCGGGCTTCAAGGGGGCCGAGTCCACTACCCTGATAGTGCGGCTGGTGCTCCAGGAGGGCGTCACTCTTGACCGCCTCCCTCACCAGCTGCGATTCGGCAGCGGCTTGGTGCTGGTCGTCGTGCCTGGGAGAGCGCCAATATTCTTCCTGTGCCGCAGGACGGGGCACATCCGTCGCGACTGCGGGGCCCCCGGTGCCCCGAGTGCCGCACTTTTGGCCACGAGCGGGACGTCTGTGTCCGCTCCTACGCCCAAGCGCCGCAGGGCGAGGGGCCAACGACGACTATGCCGACGACCGTATGGACGAGGAAGAAGCGGAAAAAGCAGCGGCACCATCGGCAGCCCCGACCCCTGGCGTGACGGATGACGCACCTGGCACCGTCCCCGCGGAAGATAGCGCCTCGCTACTGAAGCCGCCGGCCACCGCGGCTCCTGTCACACCACCGAGAGTCGAGCACCAGTCGGAGGCCTCACAAGGGAGCGACGTGGTTGGCACAGCTCCGGTTTTTTTTAGGTCTTCTCCGAGCCAGAAATGGACATTGAGGTGGGCTCAGCGAAGCGCCGGTTTGAAGACGTCGCGAACACGACCGGTGAGGAACTTCGACTGCGCCAACTGGAGCGCAAATGGAGGGTGGCCGCCGGCTGAAAGGGCACAGAGGGCAAGCAGCGGTCTGCGGCATCGGAGGAACGCGACAAACTGTCGCAGTGACCTGACACTCTAGTGGACTGCTCCGTGCGACACCGACCGGTGTTAATAAGCGCCGTTTTTGTTTTGTCTGGTCCTCGCTAACCCATGGTCTCCTTAGAACAACCCGTCTGATTTGCCACCCTCAACGTCCGAGGGCTCTCGGAACGCAGGAGCCAGAGGCAACTCTATCGCCTAGCCGTCGAACAGGACCTTGACATCAATGCAGTACAGGTGACCAAGGTCGAGAGTGAGGACCAGACCGAATTTATGGAGCGACCCTTTACTGCGCGTTACAGCGTGTGCGTGAGTCACGAGGTAGGGTAGTTGGCAGGGTGTTTGCTGCTAGTGCGCCAAAGCTTAGGTGTGACCATTGAGGAGGCAATCACGTGTACTTCGGAGCGTTTTGTCGTGTGCGACTTTTCTTTTTCGTCTTACGACTGGACAGTCATTTGTGTTTATGCTCCCAATAGGGCTGAAGAGCGGCGGGTGTTTTTCGATTTTTTGCATAAGTACTGTAAGAGTGAACGCCTTGTTATTTTCTTGGCGATTCTAATTGTTTTTGCTCTTCGGGCGATAGGTCGAGCTCGGCGCCCTATCGCGATTTGAGCACCGAGAGCCCTTGTAATTTATTTAACGAGTCCGGCCTAGATGACGTTGGAGAATCTCCAGAACACCCATTTTCGAAGATCCAGTGACGCCCGTATAGATCGGGCGTACAGTGCTAATCACACTTGTCTATAACGCCCGAGCGTGCGGCTTTCTCCGGGGAGCGCTAGACTGGTGGCATTCGTGGAAACTAAGCTAGTCACGTGGTGCAACATGGAACGGCCCGCTCGAGGGGTGTCCTGCCCACTCTATCAGCTGGCGGCGAACGCGGAAGGCTGCTCGCACTCTTTTTACTAACATCATTGCTCGTACAATAAACAAACTAAAGCATGAAGGCGTTTCAACGATGCCGTCATCAAAAAACAAAAATATATCATAAAGCACTTTACTTTTATCGCTTATCAAGGTGATAGAGTGGGCAGGACACCCCTCGAGCGGGCCGTTCCATGTTGCGCCACGTGACTCGCTTCGTTTCCGCGAATGCCACCAGTCTAGCGCTCCCCGGAAAAAGCCGCACGCTCGCGCGTTATAGAGAAATGTGATTAGCACTGTACGTCTCGTTAGACTTGATTCCTTTATGTTCTGAATATCGCGTGCACCCTGTTTCTTTTAGTGATCATTATCTAGTTAGTTTTTGTATGGGTAGTAAGAGTGGAAATAGAAGTCTTGTGCTGGGTTCCGTGGGAAATGAACGCCAACTTTCGGAGAACAATGTTTTTACGGCCCAAGTGCAGGCCGTGATCGAAAACATACTGAACGGGGAGCAAATAGAGTATGGAGCAAGGTGTGAGCTTGCCAAGCAATAAATAAAGATTATAGCACAAGAGTGGGCAAGTGCAATTAAACGCAATGAAAGGAAGAAAGAGATGTCTTTGCGCAATAATTTTCAGACGCTTCTCAAGGAAGAGTGTAGAATGCCGGGGGCATTCAAGGACCACATTTCGTCTTTAAAAGATAAACTGGAGATTTAGATCGGAAACGATATCGCGGGAGGATTGTGAGAGCTAGGGCAGAAAGATGGGCAACGGGCGAAGCGCCAACTAAACGCGCACTGAGCCTCAAAAAAAGCCGCCACGCTCGGCGTAAACGAGATAACGGAGTTAGGAAGGGACGGAACATTGACGAGTGATAAAGAAGAAATTGAGTTTGCTTTTTTCGATTACTACAGTAGATTATTTGCGCCTTGTCCTGTCAACGTCAAGCTTTTTAAAGAGAAATTTTCGTGGTTCATTCCGCGCATAGATGATGCAGTTAAAGACGGGTTAGAATCCTCCCTCACTGTAGAAGAAGTCATTGTTGCAATAGATGCACTAAACCCGGGAAAGTAGCCAGGCCCAGACGGCCTAAGCGCTCCATTTTGTAAGGCATCGAAACGAGAACTCGCCCCATTGTTAGCCAACGTGTTTAACGAAGCTTATAGTTTGAAGATTTTACCGCGTTCCTTTACGTAGTCCCACACGGTGTTAATCCCTAAAACAGGGGACATTCTTAAGTTAAGGCAAGTCACCGCTTATCAGCCGATCAGTCTGACAAATGTCGACTATAAAATTTTACTGAAGGTGTTCGCAAGGATGCTGCAGTCAGTAATAGCAGATATAGGCAACCTGCAATGCTGTTTGGTTTGGCGCCATCTAGCGACTGAAGCTAAAAATATTGGGTACCCTGGGTGTGGCGGCTGCATTTTTCAAACGTGAGCTTTCACTCTGGTGGCGCCGCTTAGCCTAGCGTCTGAAGCAAGAAATACTGGGTATCCCAGGAAGCCGTGATAGCGTAACATGCCAGTACAGCGGAAGCTACGGCCCTGGCGGGCCAATGGGAACGTGACTGCGTATCACCGGAGCGCGCCTCTACTGCAAAGAAGTATCAGACTTTTAACTGCGTCATGCTCCAATATGTGTGGGTTGCGCTCGTACACGTCGCGCATTTCGAAGCCTTCGGCACGCAATGTGGGGCTTATCGTTCACCCTTTGCCAAGTTACAACGAGACAGGGTATAACCGTGGGGTCTCACGCTGCTGGCGCCGCCTGGCTGTTGCCGGCTGGCTATAGTGGGTCCGCATCAAACATGCGACACTAAAGGCAAAACGATTTTCACAAATATTCATGAAGCGCGGAGTGCTTTAGAGTGTTGCGATGCAAAGCGTACTCGCGTCGTAATGCTCCAGGTTGACCTGGAAAAGGCTTTTGATCGCGTACACCAGGACTTTCTTTTAAGCATTTTGGATTGTGTGAACGTCGGAGCTGTTTTTCAGTAAGGTGTACGAATGGCGTACAACTGTTGCTCCACTAGACTTATAGTCCACAAGTCGGTCGGAAAGCGAATAAAAGTAAATCGATCCGTCCACCAAGGGTGTCCTTTGTCCCATTTTTTGTATTTACATAGAACCTCTCTGCGTTAGTGCCAGTAGGACTAGTTCAATCCATGGTTTTAAGGTTCCCGCAGCGGACTTTAAGGTTTTAGCGTATGCGAACGACATTGCAGTGCTTTTTCACTACCCGCGAGAGTATTGCCGAAGTCGTTAACACGTTTAAACGTTTTGGGAGGTCAGCGGCAGCTCAGTTAACTGGGAAAAGTGCCTGGGATTTCGGCACGGTGAGCGTGGTTACACTCCGAGTTGTTTTTCGAACACGCAGTGGGTTACCACACCAACAAAATATTTAGGAGTCCCACTTGAAAACTACAGTGACAGTGAGCCGTATTGGAGAGGGCAGACGGCAGAGCTTCACGAAAAAATAGAGAAAAAAAGGGAGAATGATTTGTTTATTTATGCGCCTGCCGCAGTTTGCAATTTATTCTTGTTAGCAAACTGTGGTACGTGCTACAAGTTTTGGATTGTTCGCGAGTAAATGTGCAAAAACTGAATCGTGTGCTTGCGGTGTCTATTTGGGGCTTCACTTGGAAGCGGTCGATCGGGACGTATCTTTTCCGGCGCGTGCGCAATGCAGGGCTTAGTTTGTCGCATTTGTTTTTGCTTCAAATTGTAAATCGTTTTATTTAGTAAAGGGATGTTCAGGACCCTTTCTTGCGCACTGTTTGTCAAGCTAGACTTGCAAGCAGGTTGCCTCAGTTGGTGGTTTCCGCGACTGTGTTGTCAGGTGGCATTCATGGCCATCTTAAAGAAGTGGTTGAGTCATGTAAATGTTTGTTGGTGCGTTTTAAACTGAGTATTTGACCAAAGTATCTCTAAAACGATTGTATAAGGATGTTTGTGATGTTGTTTTTTGTACCTTTATACAGATTCTTATACCGTGCGGGCCCAGGGCATGACGTTTTAACCAGTGTTACGTCAAGGTGCCCGAATTACGTTCGGGCACCTTGCCCGTCAAGTCATGGTTGGACGAGAAGGGGCTTTTCGTACCGTGGGGGGTTCACTGTTTTTTTATGAAAAAAGCCCGAGACGATCGAACACGTGTTCCTTGAGTGCTGGGATGAGGTCTTCTTCTGGGGCGTGCTCCAACACACCTTGAAGAAGCGCCTCCCCCTAGACGCGCGCGGAATACGTTTTCTTTCGATTAAAAACGGGTAGGGCTTTCTGTTTGACTTGGTTATGCTGCTGGGGCTGCACGGTATTCGGAAGTCCCGAATGGCTGTCCGTCATGCCGAAAGTGATCCGCGAGAGACGCGGGAATATTTCCGAGAAAGTGTCTCTTCGTATGTTGAAGTACACAGGGCAAAGAGGTGTTTGCCTGAGTGGCTCTCGCGCATCGAAGCGCTGCTGACTATGAAACCTTTGTAATTCCTATAACACCAACCCTCGTGGACTGCGCTCATAGTGCTTTCGTTATTTGGGTAATTTACGTCTTTGTTATTGTGCTTCTGAAGTGCACGTTCAACAATAAATAAAAAGAAAAACAGGTGGCGCCCGTGGCCGAACTGTATTCGTGCTTGGCTCCCACGCAAAGAGCCGAGGTACAGTCCCTGGCCGCGGATATACCTTTTTGTTGTTTCAGTAAATGTCGCGATCTGGCGAATTCCAGAACCCTGTTGCTTTTTCAAGGTTAGAATGTTCTACACGCCGAAGCTTCTACGCCGATTGTTACAGAAGCCCACGCGTGTACATAAGGGGCTCCGCCTCGCGAGCCGGAGTCAATGTCGCCCCAACACTCGATTTTGCTCTTCCGCCGACATCGACGCCTGCGACCTGCGACGCTTGCCTCCTTCAATTTTTTGGGCACGAGTTCACCCCATTAAACATGTAGTTTCACCAGTTATTTCGCCGCCTTATCGTTTCTCATTTTTGACAATATTTCATTACCAAAATAGAAGCGTTTCAAAATCATGTCACGCGTTTTATTTTTTCGAAGTGTGAGCGTCATTCAAGCATCGCCTTATTAAAGCAATGAGCCGACCGTCCGGAACTAGCCTTATGACGAAAAGTGTCCTGCTTATACTTCCTTCACTGTATTTTCGACAGGCTTTCTCTCCGCCATTATCTCCTTGGCCAGCCATCCTACACTGTTAGCAAGTCCCGTGTATTTGGTGAATATCTGGGGTCAAAAACACGCTATTTACACAAATTACCATAAATATACACGTTGAGTAACGGATGACTCGTTCACAAATCATGCGAAGTTGTAAAAAACGTGTTTTGGTTCGGTCATACACGCACAACCGTGTAGCCGACCTCGAAAACACGCATAACCCCCGGCGACGACCGCAGCATTGCCGGCTATCGAAGCACCGAAATGCTTGGGGACACACTTAGAAAGGACCGTTGAGACAAATGCCGCGGAAAGAAACATGTCTCGGAGACGGATATGCACCAAAAGCAATTGCGCCATGTCGCAGGACGTTGGCGAAACCCGTGCTTACCGTGCTCGCTGCCATTTTATGGTCGATGGCAATGCGGCTTCCCTCATGTCGCCCATGATTGTATTTGGTTTAGGGGGTCTTGATAATAGTTTCTTACACACCACAAATAAAGTTATGGGTCTAATTATTCGTTTTAAACAGTTAACGTGGATATAAAAAGCGTGTCCTCGATCTGAACACGTGACATCGCAGTTGGTTTCGTTTTGGCTTCAACTTTCAACTGCAAGCGATCTGGCCACGGCGCAAGCGCAACGCCGATGTACGCTGGAAGCTAGAGCCGGTTTGCTTTCGTTGTTTTTGTTTGACCGGAGAAAATCTGGCATGAACGCATGGCGCCGCTATTTTTTTGGTTTGACAGGACGCGAGAAGCTTCGCATAGAGCTTCGCAGTTTGCGAGCACATAGCGAAGACGTGACCGGAGAAGTGCCCCTGTGATGTTCCCGGAAGACGGAGAGTATCATTCGTAATCGTCGTGTGTGCTTTGAAAGCGAAGGGAGTCTCAGGGTCCACGAGTGCGCAACCACAAGCCAAGGTTCACGACAGCGCTGCGTTGACTTCGGCGATCTCGTACTGTTTGGGGCAACACGGCGATGCGAGAAAGAGCCGAAACGTTCGTGGTGTGTGGTGCGGTGCTTGAAAATAGAAACCCACACTAACACGGACCTCGAATTGGTTCTTGTGGAGTAGAGGTTCAACGTGTTCAGACCCGCCGTCGTCAGCTGATCCGGTCCAGCTGGTCCGGGAGGACGCAGCGAGCGTTTTTAAAAGTAAATCTTCCTTCGTTCCGTTTCAAAATGTGGAAGATTCCCGACGCATACCGTGAGTAAAACGCTCCGGGCGTTTTCAACAAAATTATGTCGTTTTAATTGAACAATGGGCTTCGGATTGTTGTCCTAAACCTGCCGTTTTTATGCTTCGTGTTGCTGGACTGCATTTGCACAGCAACGTGTTTGCACAGCGACGCACACCGCTCGAGTAGATGATTCGGTCCTGCAAACGACTGGTTATACAGAATCTCAGGGAAACTTAAGTCACCACCGATATTTTCCTGTAAATCTCGTGTGACTCGTGTGAGTTTGTTGCGCTCATCATGCGGTGTGAATAAATTAGGGCAAGATTTCCTACCTGCCCACAGATGCATGAACTGAGACCATTTTTTACGTAGTGAACATAGTGCTTTTTCTTTACTTTGGGAAGAGGCGTTGGTGCATTTATTATGGTACAATCTTTGAGACTTGAGAAATTGGGAGAGCGAGCAAGCTTTCCCGACTTTGTCTCCTTTCCCTCTGGCACTGCCCCTAGTTTCATGTTGCAGTTTCAGTAGACATACCTACTTGCAGGTACAAACTGCTTTAAAGCAGGTGAAAGACTGATAAGTCAGGACGGTGCGGACTCTGTGTTTTGCGCTTTTCGCAGGGGGACTGGGTAAATACTTTTGCGAGGTATGCGGAATATGCAAACGATTTTGTTATGCCCGTCGTTTGCGTCTCCAGCAAAACGAATACGATGATCTACAAAGGCACAATCACAAGCCAAGATTTACGATAACAGTGCGTTCGCTTCGGTGGTCCGTGTAGTTGTATTATACCCTGCTCTCTGCAACACCGTGTCATGACGAAGAGCTGGAACGGTCACGGTTTGTGCTGGGCTACCGGGTGACAAAAACCCGCGTCGCCCGCATCGGCACCGAGTGCACTTGGGCTGTTGATGCTCAAGCCTTTCATCCGCGGCTTGTCGCCAGCTGCTGATCCTGCTACTCGACGGTGAGGAAGCGGCGCGAGTGACCTCTGAAGTAAATGTAAATCCTCGTTCATCCAGTTGTGCGGTGTCAAAGTGTGGAAGATGTCCAACGTGTACTGAGGGCGGGAACTACGAGCGGTTTGCCTTGCTTTTATAACCGAAACCAGAGCAGCGAGATAACTGCCTTGTGTACTCCAAAATGACGGAAACAATAGGTTTCAACAGGTCGAGCACGTCACCGCGGATGTAGGCGAGACGGTGCACACTGTTTAAACGCTTGCAGTATCCACGAGTGCTACCAGAAAAACGACAACAGAGAAGGAGCTCGCGATTCAACATAATGCAGTGCCACGGGCCCGTGAATTTTCAATGTTCACGGTAATGGCGGTATAAAAAAAATTAAAAAAAAAACGCATCAGCGCCACATTAGTGATCACGAATAACACCGGTCACAAACTCCCAAGCCCCACTGCTCCACTCGACACCGACACGACATACGAAAACAAACTGCATCAAAACGCCCCAAAAGTGAAGGCTTCTGCTCCCGTACGCGTACTACAACTAGCGGAAGTGAAGTGTTGGGCGGATGTCCTTCACAAATACTTATATAAAAAATGCTTTGCGCAAGGATAATTTCCATTGATTATTGAATACATAATGATCAAATCCTAATAATTTGTTTTTTCTATCTGATTTAAGCTAGTCGGACTGCTCATAACACTGGCCGAGCATGAAAATAACAAAAATGTTAACTTTTTCATGGCCTGTTTAAGATTTATTGTTAATACATCGTTGTTTTTCGCAACAGATTAATTTTACAGATTTTGCCTCCACACTTTTTAAATGCAAGCAGTTCTTACATACGGCTGTCCATTGTGCCGTGTTTTGTGTTTTCTTCTATAAATCTGTAACGGTCAGCGACCAAAGAGCTCACCCGCACATGTCAAGGTTATATACGCCGCGGGGAGAAAGGGATGTTAGTAGGAAGTGTCGGTCGCAGTGTCGGTGTTGTGTTTGTGTATGTGTCGGTCCTACGTGGTACTTGTGTTGTCTGTGATGTATGTAGGGTTGCTGTTTACTTGATAGTTCTCAGCGTATTAACAAACTCCTGATTGGTTTTTTTTTTTTCACTGGCTGCTAGAAATCTCACTAGGTGGCGCAAGTTACCGCCCGACTTCATATAGTTTGCTTGAGCTATTTATCCATGTACGTTCGGTATTCGTTTTTCTGTCTAGCGGTTCCTTGTTCCGTCGTAGCTGCCGACGCCACCGACCGCCGACGACGCACGTACGTACGTACGTACCTTTGCACGTAGCTGCGTCCGCCGCTTGGAGACTGTTTACTGTGTATAAAAGACATCGAACGAGAACAGTGTGTGCTTTCAATTCGGCAGAAAGGCGCGCGGCTCACTGGGATCGTCTCTCGCCTGTTCTCGGCTGCTGGCCGCCATGTTTCATAAGTAACACGCTGGACCGTGTTTCTCGGAAAGCAGACACGGTGTAGCGTGTTAAGTTCACACGGCACCTCGTGTGTAGGCGAATAACACACATGGCTGCGTGTAAAACGAACACGTTTCGACGTGTCCGCTATGGGACAACGGTTTACACGTCTGGGCGTGTTATTTTTGCTAACAGTGTACTTTACGCCAAGTCTTATCACTCATATAAAATTCATCCTTACACAGGCCGAACCTCTTCCTTTCTATATTATTGTGTACCCAAATCTGCCATCTGGCGGAATGACCTCCCTAATCCCATTGCAACAGGACCTAACCCAAACGCTCTCGTGTTCTTATTTCGAATCATTTAAGGGTTATACGCTTTGTGCTTGATAGTTTCTTGCTTTTTATTGTGGCCGTTTTGTCTGATAAGACTTGATTAGTGAGTGATCTGTTTCTTCCATTATTTTGGTTGTGCATTGATTGTTTTATGTTCTTGTTCTGGTAATTTTTACAGAGGCTTATTTTTTAGTTTGTTTTCCCTCTAAATATTTCCTCCCCCCCCCCCTCCCCCATTTATATTATGTCCTTCTTAAGAGAACCTTCATAGCTTTTCAATAAATAAGTAAATCTAGGCGACGTGGTGGCCGCACACAAGTGGCATAATTATTCGGAACACTGTTTGGGTGTTACTGCAAACTGTGTCTGCGTTGGTAAACATCTGCCAGGTCTGCCCTAGAAGTCAAATTGGGGGATCTTACGTGCCAAACCAACCAAGGACATCTTCCAGGCCCCCGCGGAGAATTGCATTTGTCCTCGGAGTTGGCCTTCGCAGATCGCCTTCATTAGTCACAAATCACCTCCTTTGGATGCAGCTCTTCGTGATCGTTGGATTGCAGCTTTCGTGATCATCATCATCGTCGGTCGATCTTCTCACCTTGGTTCATTTCTGTTCGCAGTCCTCACCGAAGGCGTTCGTCACCCTTTTCCTAGTGGCGTCAAACCTGGGTCATGGTTACCCCGCACCTCCACCAGAATGTCACGCATAAACAAAAATACAATGAATGTAGAGCTGACATTAAAGTTTTGGTAAAACAAATCTATGCGTGGAACTTGTGGACGCTATAGGGGGCGCCACTGTGCCTAGAGAGCGCGGGGAGCGTTACCACCCCCCCCCCCCCCCCCCCGTGAAAGAACGGATAAAAGCAGCAGGGGCGACGCCGACCGAGAGGAGAGAGAAGCGGGGCCCGAAGTGGAAGGTGCACGCTGCGGTGGTGTCGACCGACGACCTTTGTTAATAATAACTTCATGTTCGCACTTTACTAGTAAATGTAGTTTCACGTTTTCCGAAATCCTGGCTCCGTGGTGTTCCTCCGGGTTGGGCACGCAGCAAGGCAACTTTCCCACAAACTGAAACAAAAGAAAGAACCGTGCATCCTGCGTAGGCAAAGGAACCTTCGCTGCCTCAAAGCAGCACGCTGGGGCTGCTTTTGTACACGCTCTTTCTTCAGGAAAAATGTAAACCAGAAGGCGCGATTGCTTTCAAAGATTAACTGGAACTTTCCAAATGAGGAACAAAAAGACAAACATTGACTGGCGGGATTTGAACCCTCTGACGCGTGGCAAGGACGTTGATGAATTTCGTTTCTATTGACGTGCGCGAATAATTATTCTTAATGATCGGTGGACTGACAACAGGAAGCAATCTAATTCAGAAAACGGCGGGGAAAACAAGGGCATTCCACACTCAAATAAAAAATGCCCTATTTTATTTTAATAAATATGCTTAGCATTCTCCATAAGCATCCTCCATAGGCCTTTCAAGCTCATGGAGGATACCAGACTTGCGCATGATACTTTGCCTCTAGTAGGATGGGCGAAAATAGCAATTTATACAGATATATTTTTTTAGAAAGCGTTTTCCTACCTAGTTTACTTAGCACCCAATTATAATCATAATAACATGTAGTTCCGAGGTAGTCAAAAATAAATATTAGGACCATAACGTGATGATTCACGGGGTGGTGTTATCGGCGTTTTCGCCGCGCCACCCTAGCGCCTGTTGCGCGAGGGTTAATTATAGTGCAATACCGCGCTTACCACGCGCTTTGACTCTATTTTATATACTAATTTATTGTTTTTTTTTATGACGCTAATGACTTTTCTAAAGAAAACTATATATTTATTTACACTAATAAAGGTTTTAAATAGCAAATTTTAATTAATTATCCGGCTCGTCGTGACGATTAGCCCACAATATTATGGTCCCCGGGCAACACAGCCACCACGCCTAGACCACATAGTGTGGCTTTCTTAGCGGTTTAATGGCAATTTTTAAATCCTAAAACAAAAACCGTACATTCAGCTCATAACTGTGTCCTTTCCACAGTCTCTATATACGGCCCAGTTTTTTTTTTTTTATATTGTTGTCTTGCATTGATTTTAGACATCTGCAAACAGAAAAATTACGTCTTCTCCGACCATTTCTTTCGTCCAAGTAGCTTTCCCTTTCTCTCTAGGTAAACACCTCCAAACATATCTTGAAGAATTCATGATCACTCCACAATCACTTCCGTTAGGACATAAATCTGCAATGGTCTTTTTCACTAGTAGGCTGCTTCAGCAAGGAAACGCTGTCTTGTGTTGGTGTGTCCAGCGGTGGGTACGCGATTGTATAATAGAATATAATCAGATAATAGTGAATAAAAATATGTTCAACTTTAATCCGTTAACATGTGGACGTACGAGGAAGCTGCTTAGAGTGGTTTGGCAAGCGTACAGCACTGTGTTCTTGCCTTGCTTGGTCCCGTGTGCCTTAGGAATGACGAAGCTGTAGCTTGGTGGTGAACAGACACCATAAGCAAATGCATAGTGTACAGAAGTCAGCTGAACAGCGGCGTCCACCGTTCAGGCGAGCCTGAAAAAACAAAGCTTCATATTACACCGTGCTTCTTCCAGACATCTAAAAACTCTGTCCCTTGTAGCTTCTGCGAAATCATCAAGTTTAGCTTGTCGTTCATCTCCGGCGTCAGGTGGGATTTGTAGTCACCGACAATTCCCTTTCGGACAAGCTTAGCCTCGCTAGGGGTCTCCTGGGAAACCTTGTGGAATAGCCTCAATCCCTCCGGAACATCTTCCTCAGCTGCGCTAAGTGGGTTGGTGAAGAATTTCCCCAAGGAGTCATTGGTGTACTCTTTCATGGCAGACACATCGCTGTGCTTAAGAACGTTCTCGAGGTACGCCGTGTCTTCCAGCAACTCATGGTAGTAATTCTCACCTATGAACTTCGCGATCTTCAGCACCTCTGTGCGTGGGTCCTTCTTAATATCCTCGTAATGCAAGAATAGAACGTTAGGGTCATTGCGATGCTCGTACCAGGAGAGAATATGCTCGAAGTAGTCACCGAAATCGGTCTCCCCATTACAGAAAATATCAAAGAACACTTCGAATGTTCCGTTGGTGAACTCGTAGCCCGAGAAACCTTTCGTGTGGTGATAAAAGGATGTGACGCAGTCTTTTGGATTGCGGCAGATGTATATGTACTTGGCATCCTTCGAGTAGGGCATCATCGAGAAAGGCAGATGGGACTTGATAGCTCCTGGTCGGTTCATGGTATGGGCAGAATCGGCCCCCAGCATCTCGATAAAGGGACTGTTCTTAAGAAAATCAAGACCGCTCTTGGGTTTCTCTCCTCTGCTGAAAATGAGGTACACGATATGTTGAACCCACGTGGTTCCGCATTTGGGGTATGTCACAATGAACACGTCCTCCGGAGTCGGCTTGTAGTTCAGAGCAGACTTGAGCAGATCGCTATCAAAGGCAGTCGACAAGCGATAGCCATCGAAGTCCACGTATCGAGGGCGTACGTTAGGGTCTCCCATTCTCTTCAGTCTCCTGCGGAAAGAAGAAAAAGTTGTGCGATGAGACAGCAGTTTTACAAGTTTATACGAATGCCAAAGCCTACAAACTCCTAGGTGTGGTTCATGTCTCAGAGACACAACGTATGATATTCTATTTTGTATCTGAGCTAATTGTCATTACCAAGTGAGTACCAAACGCTAACGGAGAGGACGAAGCTAATTATGAAGACCAATAAAAAATTGTACACAAATGCGCGTTACAATCTCGAGAAGTTCACATAGGGGAAAACTCACTCACGAGGCTGAAAAACGGTACAACGGTCACAATACACAATTATCTGCAAGGTTGCTTTTTTTATATATATATATAGTGAGAATTGCATTTTATTTGCAATAAAATAATGAAGTGTGCAGCAGTTGCGGTCCTGTAGCCGTTGAAAATTAACGCTGAAAGTAAAGTTCGGCTGTAACTGTTCCGGAACTATCGATCGGAGTCTATTGAAGCCAAAAAAGTACCGAACACACAATTTCATGGTGTGCTTATCTTCTTTTTCAAGTATCTTAATTTGTTTAACAATTAATGTTTATCATTTTCCTTTATTTTACGAGCTATTCCGGATGGCGAAGGTCTTTTTTAGATGCGGAGCATCTCTTGCTCGGGTCTATGTCCCGCGGCGTCGGCGTCGTAGTCCGCACTCACACTACGCATGCGCTACTCTCCTCCTTCCCTCTCTCCAACAGCTGCGCGTTACTCTCTCCGCTCTCTCTCTCTACCAGCTGCGTGCACTTCGCGTGCGTTCGCTTCTACTCACACCGCGCGCGCATGCGCAACTATCCTCCTCTAGTCTCCTCTCCTTCAAGTGTGAATATAAGCAGCGGTAGCGCGCTGCGCGCGTTCAGTTCAGCGCTTTTGATCTCCACTTCACTCCGTTCTTCCGATGAAGTGTGATGGAAGCAACAGTCCCGTCAGTTAGTGGGTTGGCGCAAGCAAGCGTCAGCACCACCCCACAAAATAACAGCAACGCTACGTCCACTGAAGACAAAGCTGCGCAGCGAAGGGCGCGCGACGCTGAGCGCAAACGCTTGAAGCGAGCGGCAGACCCTGAACTACGGCAACGAGATGCGGCGTCCATTCGTCAACGTCGAGCGGCGGATGCTGAACTACGACAACGTGAAGCAGCGGCGGTTCGAGAACGTTGAGCAGCAGAACCTGAGGTTCGGGACCGTGAAGTTCAACGTAAACGTACGAAGCGAGCGGCGGAACCCGACCTTCGAGAACGGGAAGCCGCGTTGGTTCGTGAACGTCGAGCAGCAGAACCTGAGGTTCGGGACCGTGAAGTTCAACGTAAACGTACAAAGCGAGCGGCGGAACCCGACCTTCGAGAACGGGAAGCCTCGTTGGTTCGTGAATGTCGAGCAATACGCAGACACACATCCTTTCATGCTCATTGGCGACTTTAATGTCAACGTCATGAAGAGCCATTGGATAGTTGAGTACATGTCATCACACCACCCGCTGCAACACGTATCATACGACGACCGCAAACAACAGCCAAATACCATTCACGGCACATGCATTGATCACGTCTTCACCAATTTCAAGATCCACCCACTGCACCAAGATCCCCTCACGGTTCACTTCAGGGACCACAAAGCCATCCTCATCAAAGCAAAGTGCACACCTCAAGTACTAGACGCTGCTCAATAAAGACCTTCGTTAACCGTTTCACCTTCGTCTACGCAATTAAAAAAATTACATCACCTTCCCGAGGGGAACAATGTGGTGATGCCGAGCATCGCGGAGTTTCCAACAACGTTCACGCGATGTGTGGTAACCAACGCAAGTTAACAACGTAATAACACGCAAGTTAACAGCGTTACTAACACCGTTATTAACACCGTTAATAACGATCCGCGATGCTCCGCATCACCCCATGGTTCCCCTCGGGAAGATGGTGTAATTTTTTTGACGCACTGCGATATATCTCAACCGGATATACAGAATATAAAGCAGGCAGAAATACCAATTCTAAAGTATAGCAACGAAATTCAACAAAATTATGTCAAACTTCGTTAAAAACGACAATAAACGAATAATGAGTATAACAGTCATCCACGTTGCAGTGTTGAGATAAAAGAAAAACAAAATCTGGGGGACGATTATTCGGTGTAATGAGTTTAGATAGTGGTCGCTTTTTTGTTTATTGTCGTTTACGCTCAAGCCGTTGTCAAATGTTTCCGCAAAATTTAGCGGCGAAACTGAACTGCGGCATAGGTCACATGACGTCAGTTTTCCTCTAAATCTAGCGGAGAAGCTGCTTTTGTTTGTAACTCCAGTGACATCAGGTCACGTGACATCAATTTTCCCGTCAAACTTAGCGTGGAAACTGAATAGCTGCATAAGTCACATGACGACAATTACTCCTCTAAATTTAGCGGGGAAACTTAAGTGTTACATACGTCGCGGGGCATAAATTTATTCCGCTCAATTTATCGGGAAACCTGTATTTTGTCTCTAGCGCCCGTGAGGTCAGATCACGTGACATCAAATTGTCCGCCAAATGTAGCGCGGAAACTGAATTTGTGTATTCATGACGTGACGTATATTTGCTACGCTAAATTTAACGGGGAAACTGACTTCGTGGTTAGGTCACGTGACGTCATATTTTCCGCTAAATTTCGCGGAAAACTGAATTCGTTTACGCTCACGCCGTCACGAAACCAGGGGGGAGCGGCCCGCAACAGCTGCCGCTATAAAACAGTTGACAGACCATCCTTCCAATATGCAAAGTAAAACAAGAAAATGTTTCTCTAAAAAAAAAAAAATTACACCATCTTCCCGAGGGGAACCATGGGGTGATGCGGAGCATCGCGGATCGTTATTAACGGTGTTATTAACGGTGTTAGTAACGTTGTTAGTAACGTTGTTAACTTGCGTGTTATTACGTTGTTAACTTGCGTTGGTTACCACACATCGCGTGAACGTTGTTGAAAACTCCGCGATGCTCCGCATCACCCCATGGTTCCCCTCGGGAAGATGGTGTAATTTTTTTAATTGCGTAGACGAAGGTGAAACGGTTAACGAAGGTCTTTATTGAGCGGCGTCTAGTACTTGAGGTGTGCACTTTGCTTTGATGAGGATGGCTTTGTGGTCGCTGAAGTGAACCGTGAGGGGATCTTGGTGCAGTGGGTGGATCTTGAAATTGATGAAGACTTGATCAATGCATGTGCCGTGAATGGTAGTTGGCTGTTGTTTGCGGTCGTCGTATGATACGTGTTGCAGCGAGTGGTGTGATGACATGTACTCAACTATCCAATGGCTCTTCATGACGTTGACATTAAAGTGGCCAATGAGCATGGAAGGATGTGCGTCTGTGTATGGCTCGACGTTCACGAACCAACGCGGCTTCCCGTTCTCGAAGGTCGGGTTCCGCCGCTCGCTTCGTACGTTTACGTTGAACTTCACGGTCCCGAACCTCAGGTTCTGCTGCTCGACGTTCTCGAACCGCCGCTGCTTCACGTTGTCGTAGTTCAGCAACCGCCGCTCGACGTTGACGAATGGACGCCGCATCTCGTTGCCGTAGCTCAGGGTCTGCCGCTCGCTTCAAGCGTTTGCGCTCAGCGTCGCGCGCCCTTCGCTGCGCAGCTTTGTCTTCAGTGGACGTAGCGTTGCTGTTATATTGTGGGGTGGTGCTGACGCTTGCTTGCGCCAACCCACTAACTGACGGGACTGTTGCTTCCATCACACTTCATCGGAAGAACGGAGTGAAGTGGAGTCAACAGCGCTGAACTGAACGCGCGCAGCGCGCTACCGCTGCTTATATTCACACTTGAAGGAGAGGAGACTAGAGGAGGAGAGTTGCTCATGCGCGCGCGGTGTGAGTAGAAGCGAACGCACGCGAAGTGCACGCAGCTGGTAGAGAGAGAGAGCGGAGAGAGTAACGCGCAGCTGTTGGAGAGAGGGAAGGAGGAGAGTTGCGCATGCGTAGTGTGAGTGCGGACTACGACGCCAACGCCGCGGGACATAGACCCGAGCAAGAGATGCTCCGCATCTAATAATATTTCTTTAGCACCTACATCCTTCATTATCTTGCGCGTACTCGAAATAGAAAAGTTATGGTTTAAAGTTGAACCGAAAACAGAAATGGTGACCCGGACTTTTGACGCCTAAGTGAGGGAACGACGGTCCAATAATACCTTTTTTATGGGTGTTTATTTTTTTCGTATGGTGCCCTTTATTTTTTTGTCAATTTTTATGTGCATTACTTCATGATGCTTTCAAGGTCAGCGAATATATTTTATAACTTCCTCCAAAGATTTTTTTTTTTTTTTTTAATTTACAAGTCAGCATGTGAGAAAATAAACGATACCGGGTATTTCGAACCACATTATCACATTACGCTTCACCGATGGTTCATCCTTCGCCCAAAGTCGAAAGTATATAATTCCAGCGAAATTATCAACGTAATATGTTAGTTAATTTAGGGGTTCGCATGATTTTAAAAGCAATTTTATGCGGGAAATGACACCCACTTGGCCGACAAAAACAGCGGAGGCGAATTACATGTGCCGTCAACATAAGACACGCTGATGTTTTTTTTTTTTTTCTTTAATTAAAATGTTAGAAAATTGTTTATAACTTCGGTATTCAATGACGTTAGAACCAGCGACCCTAAAACCTATCGAAGCTTTGTTCATCTAAAAACTTTTCGTAATGAACCAAATGACGTGACTTTCTTCGGAATACGTGAAACAAACAAGGATCAATTACAAAATGAGAGGAATGCAACGCGCTCTTCCGTAAATTCCGTTTTGTTTCTCTTGAATAAAACAACATGATGGAATGTGAAATTGTTAAGTAATAGCTAAGAACACGTTAGTTACCTTTCCTTTAGTATGCCTAGTGTAAATGAAATGCAAGTTTCAAACATCGAAAAATATTCGAAAATCAATCCGGCATCTGTATTTTTCGGGCCATTAAAATGCTGATATTGTAACGACAACTCCCTCAGTCAAATAGATGACATGGAAAAAAACTGATATTCTTATATATACCGGGGTTAAAGTATACTTCTGGGCGGTTCCGTTATGATTAAGGCAGTCAGGTACAGTCTCATTTGTTTTTTATTTCCCATATTTTTATTTGATTTTGCTCATTCCTTGTGGAATACAGTGGCTAATATAAAAATTCCAGACAGTTTTCCAAAGCAGCCGGGAAGGACAACGAGGTTTTGAAAATTGTCGTCGATGATTGATTTGCCCTCGATCCAACTACAAACGACAGATATCCTTCATTCTTCTTTATTATTGTAATCCATGTACACTTTAGCAAGACAGCATTTAGTCTTATGTTGTATATGTGTAGTATCTAATTTCCCTAAAACTACCATTCAGGCCTCTGCAAACACGTTTGCGCTAAAAAATTTAGATTTTTCTCCAAGCAGAGTTTTCAGATGAGGACATCCAAATTATTGCCACGTACAATACATGTGATTGCCTTTCAAACAATATAATGTTTGCTTATATTGTTCTATTGTTTGTTTTTACAGAGAAATAAATTACGTTATATGATAGGTTTACAATTTTTCAAATTAAGCGGGGTTTTCTTAAAAAAGAATGTCATTCTAATTTATTTTCTTCTTTTTCTTATGTTTTTTTACCATATATAGTTTGTAAGAAGTAAATATTTGGTATCAGAGTGTGAATTTTCAGATAGTTTATAAATCAGCAGTCTTACTTTTTTGACGATTGCAGTCTCTGCCAAGTTTGAATGAGCCCCTAAACTATTTGCGGTACATAACCAATATTTTTATAAAATAATTTAAATATAGTTTTGTCAAACGCGATACTAAAAGTTGTTTATTGTTAAAAAAATTCAAACATATAAAAATACGCTTTCGGAGAAAATTATCAACAAAATACACGATTTTCTTTTTCCTAAGTTTTTGAGTAAATCATCTTTAAGTTGATATCACATAAACACAACTTAATTACCTTTCAATTACGTAAAGGTAATTCTTTCGAGCTTGTTCACATTTTGTAAATATTTGCGAAAAGCGGATATTTTTTTTTTTTTTACTGTCGTTCTTGTGCGTGACACACAAATAAACAATTTTTACTTTTTTTATTTCCTCTATAGACTTTTATTTTTACTCACTACGCAGTTGGTTACTAATGAAACGTGCTTTCAGGGTACTTCGCCTCTAGACATACGACAAAACGTACTTCTGACGGCAGGTTCATGGTGGTAGTAGTCTGCGTAATAATTCAAGCAGTAAACGCCAATATTTTTTTTTCTTTTGGGTGACGTCTAATATTTGCAGAATAAATGCTCTTCTCACTCGATGTTTCCGTCATTTCAGTGGTGCATTTCAAGTGGAAAGAAAAAGCCCTCGGTGTACAGTTGTGCCGCTACTAGCATATCGGCCTAGAACAGGGGTCTTTAAACCACGGCCCGTGGGCCAAATCTGGCCCGCGGAGCTCTTCTGAACTGCCCGTCTTGCCGTGGTCCTTTCAGTCAAGTCCTACTCACTGCCGTCTTCCAGTAGGCCTGCTGCTACCGAGGCAAAAATAAGCACACGTTAGAAAACGGCGCCCTGAGGCGCACCGGTCGCGCAAACCAACATACCCAGGCCGCACACAGTATTGGGCCAACATTGGATTTAAAGTGGCAAATAATGGTACAACAGTGGCCAAACTGAGCCATATGTTTACCAATATCGGCATCGGTTTGGATAAAAATGGACTATATATTCAATGGTTTTCCAATATTGGTGATACGTTGGCATTGGCTAGTAAAAAAATGAACTGTCAAAGTCACTGGCTTTCCAATATTGGATATATGCCGGCATAAGCTGTCCAATATTGAACTGTCAAAGCCAATGGCTTTCCAATATTATATATACACCGGCATAAGTTATCCAGCTGGACCGTCAAGGAGAATGGCTTTCCGGTATTGGATATACGCCGGCATAAGCTATCCAATGTTGGACTGTTGGAACCAATGGAATTCCAATATTGCATATACGCATGCATAACCTGTACAATATTGGACTGTCAGAGCCAATGCTTTCCAATATTGGATATACTCTGGCCTAAGCTGGTGAAATATTGAGCTGTCAAAGCCAAGAGTTTTTCAATATTGGTGATGTGCTGGTATAGGCTGGCCAATATTGTACTGCCATAGCCAATGGCTTATCAATATTGGATATGCGCCGGTATAATCTGTCCACTATTAGGCTGTCGGAGCCACTGGCTTTCTGATATTGGCTATACACAGGCATAAGCTGTCCACTATTTCACTGTCGGAGCCACTAGCTTTCTGATATTGGCTATCCGCCCGCATAAGCTAATATTTGACTATCAAAGCCAATAGCTTTCCAATATTGGAAATATGCCGGTATAAGCTGTTCAATATTGAACTGTCGGAGCCAATGGCTTTCTGATCTGACTATACGCTGGCATAAGCTGCCCAATATTGGACTGTGAAAGCCCTTAGGTTTCCAATATTGGATAAACGCCGGCATACGCTATCCAATATTTTAGTGTGGGAGCCAATGGATTTCCAATATTGCATATACGCCGGCAAAACCTCTACAATATTGGACTGTCAGAGCCCATGCTTTCCAATATTGGATATACGCTGGCCTAAGCTGATTAATATTGAACTTTCAAAGCCAAGAGTTTTCCATTATTGGCTGATGTGCTGGCATAGGTTCGTCAATATTGTACTGTCATAGCCAATGGCTTATAAATATTAGATATGCGCCGGTATAAGCTGTCCACCCCTAGGACTTTCGGAGCCAATCAATTCGAAAATGACCTATGGACGTTTATGAAAAATCTTATGGTAAGCTATCACAGTATATGGCCTTCTTTTGTCAGCCATAAGAAAACATAAAACACGCTATAGCTACGTACAAATAATCTTTGTCTTCAAAGCTATGGAATCTCGACCATTCAGATTTCTATAGCTGACCGTAGATTAATATGTGCCTGTGAGGTTATAGACTCGCGACTACCTAGTTTCCTTTAGCGAGCTATAGAAATTGTTTGTCCTTAAAGGGGTGCTGAATCGAAACTTAAAATAAAAAGAAAACATCTAGAGATAAGTCAAATAGGATCAGATAAACCTGTAATTGATAATCGCATAGTCATATTTTAAGCGGATGGCTATATTTTTCGTTCTAAATGCCTGGATCTTGGCGAGCGCTTCAAAATCAGACGTCAAAGAGCTCGATGATATCTCGGGAGATCCGGCCGATCCGGCGCGACCATGACGTCATCATGCCTCGAAGGGCCAAGCGTACCGTAGTTATGAGTCTTGCCACTTGGACGCGTCAATGTGTTACAATCTCGCTTGGTCGAAGTACCCGAGGGCTGAAGCATATCGCGGAGCCGGCGGAGCGGCGGAGCTGCCTCGAGTGTACGGTCGCCGACCAATGCGACGAGAGCGGTGGGTATGTCGACATTCATAAGGACGAAGACGCCGCCACGCCGCTACATCGCCAGTGGCCATGATGGCCGAGAAGCGATGCGGCCTAGAGTCGTATTTGTACGACCCGTCTGCCTTGTCTTCGTCGTTCGGAACAGGTGACAGAACCTATTCACGAAACGAACTTACAGCAGACCTAAGAAGAGATCTGTTTTCACGAAGCAAATTTATCGCAAGTTTTTCGTACGCTACGATGAAATCCTACGACCACGCCTATGACAGCTACAAAGCTTTACGCACTTTTTATGATCAAATCTACATCGCCGGCAACATCGCTCACTTACGTCGTCACGACGACCAAACGTGCATTTCTGTGATCTCTGTGCGCGTCCCAACGAGAGAAAAGAAAAAAAAGGTAGTTGAAACTGAACGCCGCGGTGGAGACAAACGCAAGAACCACGGATACCTGAAAAAGCCTCAACGGCACCGACCAAGCGACCACCAAAGACGCTAGGCTTAGCAAAACACTTCGGCGACCCGGGACAAGACCATCTGCACACGACCGGCTGGCTTAATGAATGGAATACGCCCACGCGATCTTTGTGGACCCTTCAAGTATGAATAGTTTGAACCCTGACCTCTACTTTGGAGTACGAAGGTCAGTCTTTCCCCTCGTCGTACCTAGCTTGTTTTCAGATGCAGCGGTGACGAACGCTCTCGTCGAAAAGGGACTCTCCCGGATTCAATCTCCTTTTTTTGTGTTATAGAGCTAAAATAAACGCCATATGAATTGCCTTCGCAACATGGGTACGTACACGTTTTTTTAGATGTCAATTTTATTCCGACACGAGAGTATGCCAACACATGCCGGTCCAATCTTTCTCTGCCGAGTGTCACATCAACATCGAGTTCCGATTGTGTGGAGTCCCAGCGGTTCATAAAATTGGTTGTAAAAGATCGTTCCCGAAGCGGTTACCAAGAGTGCGGTGCCAGTGCGGTTTCACTCACAGTGCGAACAGGTATTTATGTGGATATTGCTGACACTCTTTTACTTCAAGCGTATCTCCCGCATCCCCTAAGCCACGGAAAACGCCGCAGCGATTTGTTCACGTGCGCGCCGCTTTCCAGAGCCGCTTTCCAGAGCCGTCTCCTTTTAACAACGATGGTGGTTGCGTTGACTTCTTAGCGATCGAGTTCGTTACCAGTTGCAGTCGACCAAGGCGGCTATCTCGTCAGTCGGGAAAGGTGGGCATTCGGGCCCGTTTAAATAGACATTTCGTAGCGTGAATATTACATCGCATGTACACAATCCCCAAATAGGCGTTGGCGGAAAGACCACTCGATACTAAAACGAATGGTGGCCAACTCTGCTGTTACTTTCTTGACCAAAGCGCTTCGGTACTACGTTCAGGCCTAAGTAATATCTATGAGTGACCGTACTTCCCGTTGTGGCGCCTGCTCTTGAGGACATATTGTCGTCACGACATTCCATCTAAGTTTTACAGACATCCACGAGGTGGTTTTTGGTTATCGTTTTCTTCAGTTTAAAATACGTTTTCTCGCGTTATCCTACGAACTATTGGTGTTGGTTAAGTCCTATTTTAACCCTTTTTATGTTCAAGCAAAGTGGTCGGCTCTAGAATTTGGTTTCCATACCCCTTTAATGCTATAGATCCGCGACTATTGAATGGGCTTTAGCAGGCTATGGAGTGGTCTACTATCTCGAACAATATGAGTGCGAACACCGCTTCGCGTGGCCCGCGGTACTATCAGTGCCCCCTGTCGACTGCTCTTTGAAGTACACGTGCAGCTTGGTTTCGAGACATTTCGTCTCTAGCGATCGCCACACCATTCTGCACTTCCGGGTCGTCTGCTGCGAAAAACGGTCGGCGAAACCGCGAAACTGTTCACCAATGACGAGCATTTTTCGCTAGCAATGTGCGCCAGCAAAAATAACTTGCATAAACATGTATAGGTTCATTTTTTTGTTAGGAAGGTTTAGTGGAATATTCCCCTGACTCCGATAACAATACCCGATACTTCTCCGACGACTTTAAGCATGCATTATATTGGTATCGGAGGTTTCAAAAAAGTCAACTAAGCTTAGTAAAAGCTTGGTCTGCTGGCCATGTTGGTAATTGACATTCATATTAAAATATTGGAAAAAAGACGGGACAAAAAAGACGAAGAAGCGCTTGTCCTGTGTGCTGCTTCGCCCTTTTTGTCTCGTCTTTTTTGCACTATATTTAAAATAAACTAAGACTGCCTATTATTTACTTCGCGTGAGTTTTGCGATAGCAAAGGACCGCCAACTCGCACAGGCAAGACGTTAGCGCGGTGCGAGCGTGGATGACACCTTTCATCATAAAAAACAGCGCGAAAGAAACGACGGTGACGTTAAGAAAGAGACGGGACGTCCTCGTCGTTTTTTTCGTGCTGTTTTCCATGATGAATTCCCAGAAACTCGCCCAAATATTCATTCTTCTAAATGATACCCTTCGCTCCTTAGCACTGTAAAAGAAACATGACACAGCATAAAGTTCAGTGTCGCTGCGGGTTATCGTGCGATAACCAGACCACTACTTTGCAGTTAGAACGCATTTGTCAGGGGAATAATCTACTAAAACATCCTAATCAAAAGGGTGACCCTAAAAATATTTATATAAATATTTTTGCAGGTGCACATTGCTAGCGGAAAAGGCTCTTCGTCATTCCTGAACAGTTTCGCGGTTTCGCCGACCGTTTTTCGCAGCAGACGACCCGGAAGTGCAGAGTGGTGCGGCGATCGCTAGAGACGCTACGTCTCGAAACCAAGGTGCACGTGTACTTCAAAGAGAAGTCGACAGGGGGCACTGATAGTACCACGTGACTCGCGGAGCGGTGTTCGCACTCATATTGATCGTGGTAGTACGTCCCTAAATCTATAGACTCGCGACCATTGGATGTTCTTTAGCTGACTCAAGAGTACTTTTTGCCCGCAAAAATTTAGGCCTCTGGCCTTTCAGTGTACCTTAGCCGTCTGTAGAGGGATGTATGTCTCTCAAGCTATAGATTCGCGACCATACCATTTTTGTTTAGCCTGCCCAATGGTGTTTTATGCGACCTAGGCTATAGACCCGCGACTTTCTTTTTTGCACAGCAGAAGTAGGAGAGTTGAAACGAGTCATTCATGTGCACGCTCGGAGCGAGAATTATATTTAGCTAGCTTAATGGGGCGTATGTCGCCGATGCTTTATAACCGCGATAACAAAAGCGTCCTTAGCTGCCTAGAGGACTATTGCAGTTTGTTTTCGGCTGCTCTCCCTCCGCATTGCCTTACCTTAGCGTTGATGTCATCGTCATCTAAATCTTCCGTTTTTTTAGGTTTAATTATCTATCTCTTTCTCTCTTTCTGTGTATCTTGAAAGTATATGCATTTCGTACCGATAACGTCCTCTACTTCGTCCGTGTCCTTGCCATGTTTGCAATTCTTTATGCGTGCTGTATTCTTATATATTTAATTTTTTCATTTATATTTTGTCGTTCTCGACGCAGGCGTCAACGAAGTTAAAGCCGCTGCTTAAGCCGCTACCGAAATAGTTTTACTCTTTTTACGACAGTCTATCGCGCTATGAAGGCGTCTACTGGGCTAGAATTAAGTTTCGAGAGGGCTGCTTCGACTGCCAGTGCACATGTCATCATTGTAGGCAGAGCAACGACAAAGCAATCGCGACCGGAGAGCCGACTGCGCCTCGATAAGGCCGCCCACGCTCGCTCTGCGGAAATGCGAGTGAGGGACTCCCGAACACTTTTAGCTTACTGAAGATGCAAGACGCTACTTTGTTGTCGCGAATACTTTCCCCTCCAAACGGCTGCGAAGCAATCGCGCACGGCGTACCCTACGCAGCATTTTCCAAAAAACGTTCGCACACACACATGTGCGCGGGTAACGGCACTAGCGAGATCGCGTGGTTTGACGGATGACGCATTAGCCGTTGGCAAACACGGGATGCCTGCTTGCGGAACAATAGTTTCGCGTGTCGTGCGGCCTGCGGGGCTGCTGTGGATTCCACTTCCGTAGTAAAGGGCGTCTCGGTCGAAAGTCCTACCCGTATGTCGGCAAGAAGCGATTTCTACAAAGCAGCCCAAGACATTCTTGTGATGCGTTTAATGTTCGGTTCGGCAAAAGACAGCTTGTGCTACTTCGTTTGAGAGGTGCAATATTCTTTTATATCTAAAAAAAGGGTTGGCGTTCATTTTTTTTATTAAGATGTACGGTGTCAGTTATCAAAATATAAGTTTATGAATTTTTAGTTTGGTTTTTCAGTTTTTCCCCTTTCCCAGTTATTCGAAATAGCACAGGCTTTCTTCTGAAGCAAAATAATAACCGCAATAGTGGAATAACAAACAAATAAAACTCAAATAAAAGTTTCACAAAACTTCACAAGCCTTGCACCTACATCATATGACGACGTCGAACGCCGGTAAGCACCATGCTCGTGGTTGACTCGATGGTCCTTCGCAGCGAGAGCAGTGGTAAACCGGTTAACTGCGCCACGCTCGGCTGTAGCAATTACTACGTATACCGAACATCGTTTCGTCGGCATGTCCCGCGAGACAGAGTAGCCGTCAAGTTATACTCCAAGTCACCAGTTGCGTGCAGTACAGGCGAAGGCGACGCCAGGCAAGGGGGAAAAGAGCAAGCACCAGGAACGCTGGGGGGACCTTTATCTCTCTAACGTTCCTAGTGCCCACATTGCCCTCCTCTTCTGTCCCGCCTGCTTAGTGCTCGCCCTTTCTCTCTTCGCCTGGCGTTGCCTTCACCTGCACTACACACAACTAGTGACATGAAGTAGAGAAAGTACAAGCAGCAAATAAGGGGGGGGGGGAAGGATGCGACCGCGGATTACCGATTTTGCGGGACGTATTTCATAGCGGTGAGGACGGCACTTTTCTGCCGTTATTTAAGTCATAAATCCGCTTTTGTACGGTGGTGGTGTAGATACCCTTTTCCATTCGTTACATCACGTCGTTTCTACGCTTCGAGCGTACCTTTAGGGCTCCCGGCCGAGTACGGGCGAGTGTCGCGCCGGGAGCCCGGCCAGGCGGCGATCGGTCGGCGGCGGCCCACGGGTGCAAGCTCGCCGAGACGCCGCCGCCGGGACATCGGTTTGTGACGTCCGCGAGACAGTAATCTTTGCAAGGAGCGAAAGTATGCAGGCGAGACGGTTAGGAAACATTATAATATAAGCCCCGAGACAATAAAAGTTGTCTTTCCGTTATTTTACTTATCCTTGTATGAATGTTTAGATTATAAGGGTAAGCTTGCGTTGTTTATTAGTACTTCGCAAAATCGTAACGATTTTTCGACAAGCGACTCATAGAGCCGCTCGCCAAATTTTGCAGCACGCAAGTAAGTTTTTTTGCTTTTTTTTGGCAACACGACAGCTTTTTGCGACAAAACTTAGAGAAATATCAAAACTTTCTGCTCGTAGCGCAATCGCACAAAAGCCGAAACATTCCGCACGTACTCGCTAAACCTCATCATCGTTAGCTCGTCTTGTTTTTCAAAGTTCGCATCAAACAAAACTAGGTACCTTTGATGAAAATATGGTGCATGTCAGCAAATACCGAGCAGTTAACGGCATCCTACACTTTAGTAAGCGCATCCGCGCGGTGTGAACTTCACCACCAGCATGGCGCAGGGCCCCGTCCTTCCCTAGCGTGACGTCACGTGCAAGGCATGTATTAACTGGTTCTGAATTCGTAATTGGCATGCTAGGTGTGCACGGTACAAAGCACAAGCAATTTGCTTTTCTCCCTTGTTGTTTTTCTATACACAGCTCTGGACACACGTAGCGGTGATTCAATGTACAATGCCATTATTCTAATATCCAGGTAATAGGAAACATTTCTAACCGTAAGATAGTCAATGGATTACTGGACTAGCCAATGTTTGGAGTAAACTACTAATGGTTGTAGTATACATAGCCAACAGTGGTTAAATGTTGGCTGGAATTACAGTTGAATAATGACCCACTATTGGTGCCAATGACGGCCAATGTCGGCTGAAACACTGGCCAGATAATGTCCCATCATTGGTACAGAATAACTGGGCGAATGTTGGATGATACGATAGTTCAGCAACGGCCCAACAATGCAAGCAATGAAGGGCCAGCATTGGCTAGATTGATGGTAAAACATTGAGACCAATGATTGCAAACAGTGGATCGGGTAGCGCTTCCAGTATTGTTCAATATTAAGCCGGTTTTTGCCAATCTGGGACCACCATTGGCGGGAACAATGGTTTAGCAATGGCCCAACATTGGCACCAATGATATGGCTAACATTGGCTGGAACGATGACTGAACAATAGCTCAGCATTGGCACCAATAACTTGGCAAACTTTGGATCGGGTAGTGCTTTCAATATTGTCCGATATTGAGGCTGGTCTTTGCCAATGTTACGCCAATGTCGGACTAACATTGGTGTGCTGCCTGGGTACTACAGGTTTTCCCGCTCATTTTAATCCAAGCGACGACTAATTTAATCCCGGGGTCACTCAATTTAATCCAAGCGCCATACAATTTAATCCAAGCGCCACACAATTTAATCCCGGGGTCAGTCAATTTAATCCACAATATATATATGTGCACTTATAGTGTTCAGTGGTCGTGTTTCGATTACACATTTGGTAACTTAGAACAATTGTTTATACAATTAGAATTTTTAGGGGGCAATTGATAATTTGATTACTAATGTGATTACTTCGAGTTACTAGTTCCACTATTGACGAGGCTTAATTGATATGTTGGTTACTCTTTTTAGAGCTCAGCTCTTAGGCACCCGTTTCCGGCTTGAGCGGCGGCGGCGTCGCCGTCGCCGTCGGCGTAACCACGCGGTGCATGGCGGGTAAATTCCCCCGCTAAATTTAGCGGAAAAATTTCCTGCTAAATCTAGCGGAAAATTTTCACCGCTAAATTTAGCGGAATATTTTCCCCGCTAAATTTAGCGGAAAATTTGTGGGGTTAAGGAAAGACGTCCGTCGATGCAAATCAACAAGCTGATCTTTATAACCGCCATAAAACTGAAAAAGAACATAAAAAGGGAGCTCCGCTGAGACCGCCCTGCTGCACTGTCGAACGCTGCCAGTCTCGTGCTGTTCTGTTCGAGCCCGGTTCTGTTCGAGCTCTTGTGATTACTTCAAGTTATATTTGACCCAATGAACTTTAATTCAGCTGTCCCAACTAATCTTAATGTGGCTTAATATAAATTGTGATGACGCTTGATTATTTTCTGCTAATTTTCAACCAATCGATTTATTGCGAGCATAATTGACATTACGATTAATCTTTTTTGTTCACTATTGACCCAATGAACTTTAAATCCGCCCAACTGACATATTGGTTCTAATTTTGAATACTTGGAGTTATTGTGCCACCAATTTATCTGTCATGAGCTCAATTGTAATTGCTATTACTCTTGAATACTTCCATTTACTATTGGTCCAACGAACATTAATACGGCTTATTTGACAATTTGATGACTCTTAATTACTTTGAGCTAATATCGAACCCACTTCGTTCTTATGAGCTAACTTTGCATTATGATTACCCCTTTGATTGGTCTGAGCTGCTACTGACCCACGAGACCAGTCTGCCGAATTGACAGTTTGGTGGCTATTCTTATTACTTTGGCTCATTATGCAGCCAATTTAATAATTATTGGGTAAATTGATAACTTGATTACCTTTCGATTACTCCTAGTCATTTTGAGCTACTTTATACTTCAGTTCAACTACCGCGGACACCAGAGGGCGGCGTCGGACGAGAAGTCCCTCCACTGAGCCCTTCTCCTCGTCCAACGGCTCCCATTGGTGTCTGCGATACGTCCGAGGCAAGCGACCTCTGATTTCGTTATAATTAAAAAAAAAAAAAAAATCAGCCAAGCATGACTGCAATGCTTGGTTTTTAGGATACTTAGAGCCCATAGATTAAGTTATGACCATAAATAAACTAACGCAGAAAGTGTTCCAGTGCCCCTTTAACTTATGTGGAACATGCTTACGACGTTGATGTGGACTGGAATAATAGAAAAGCTTAAAACCTCAACGCAGTTTCAGCATAACGCAGCGAAGGAAATGCAGACTACAAGTCATTATTATTTTGCTCATAAATAATAAGTTGAATATTTATTTAAACTGTTAAAGCTTGAGTAAGCTATGCCACATTTTATTAACTTTGTCTGGACTAAAAGCGAGTATATTTATTTTTCCGTGCTTCTTGTGCCCAATTCTATATAAAAAAGAAGTTGCGGCGTTAATTTTTTGATTTTGTTTTGCGAATCGAGGTAAACTGTAAAACCGCATGCAAGATTATTTTTCCAAGTTACGGGCGACCACCCGAGAATGCGACAGGGTATTTGTGAAGGAGGTCCTGTGAAAATATCAAAATGGCGGCCTTGTTTCGCTCAGTTACATATCTTATTGAAGGAATGGAAGTTCATACATTTCTCTGGAAATGGTATACAGTTCCGAGGTTTTCCGCAATACTCTTTCTCGAACCTGGGATGTTTGTTATTTAATTAATTAATATTAAAACATCTTCAATTACGTAATCTTTTAGCATTTGTAGTGTCAGTTTGTATGCCTCTGTGTCGCATCACTATGTGCTTTTTTTTTTTAAATATCGCAACAGGAAGTTTAGCTGGGGAATATTTTCTTCGGAAAGGAAAGTAGAACGGCACATCTACGAAGGAACAGTTTTGTATTGATTTCTAACATACATATAAAGCTCACTTCAAGTTGTTCAGTGAATGCCATCTCTCCCTACACTGATCGACAAAAGGGCGCACAGTATCTTCACTCCAATACATCTAAAAAGACACGGCATGACAGTGCTGCAGTCTTCTACATGTCTGCTCCATCCAGTGCTGGAGCGACAAATTCAAAGCTGTGGCGATCGTAGGCCCTGCAGTTGGCTTGGGGAATTTTTTGCATCGCGTCTTGCGTGGCAGATTGAAGTAGGCGCCAACGATGTTCCTTGAGTGTGATGTCGTCGGGCCGTATGAAAATTTCTTCGCTTCGCTCCCGCATGTAGGCCTTGACCCCGAGCTTGAATTTAGAAAATAACTCTTCTATAGGATTAAAAAAGGGGCTGTAGGGAGGCAAGTACATTACAGTGTGCAGGTCAGACACTGCGGCATCTTTTGCCCTCCTGTGAGCTGGGGCATTGTCCATAATAATAACCGCCTCGCAGTCTGGCTCAGCGGCTATGATAGCACGCGACGCATCCTCTAGAAACTCATTAAATGTGAGCCAGGATACTCGATCCACCGTCTTCCACAGAAGCAAACCCTCGGCCGACATGCAGGCGATAATGTTAATATTCGGCCCTCTTGAGGCTGTTGTTTTTTGTACGGCCTCCGTACCACGCTTAGATCGTCCAAACTTGCGGGAGCACCAAATGTTGAAGTTGGTTTCATCCACGTAAAACCTCAAAGTTTGGGGGCCGTCTTTATCAAGCCAAGTGGCAAAGACCTTCCGTTTTTCTTTGACGTCTGCTCTGTTGCGGTCGGCCGGCTGCAAGGAAACTTGCTTCAGGCTGTATCCATGTCCGTCCAAAAGGCGGTCGATTGAAGATGTGCGAATCGCCAGCCCGGGCCGTTGCCGTTGAAGCTCACTTTTGAGCTGTTTCAGGGTGTAGGTTGGATGGTCGTCCACCAGTTGCGTCAAAGAGGTCAGAACGTCAACATTAAATGTTGATTTTGACCCTCCCCGGGCCTTTGGAAGATCCCTGTCTGTTCGCACGATAGATCTTGCGGTTTTGATGTTGATTCCGAGTGTTCGTGTGAGAGACGGCAGATCGCCACCGCGTCTTGAGCAATCAAGAAGCCTCGCTCGGTCTTGGGCAGAAACCGTGGCATACTTTACGCGAACGTCATTGGGGCCTCTGTTAGGCCTGCCACGTCGGCGACCAGACGAATCATTCATTTTCGAAGGTTCTTTCCACAATAAATATAGACGCAGAGGCTTCAAGGTGGTCGTGGTGTGGCGATACCTTTGACGAACCGCGTCGTCTGCTAACAGCTTCTGATATCCCGCGCGCAGGAAAACCAGAAACTTCAAGTTGGGAAACGAGAGACATTGTCACTAAAACGTGTAGAAAATGAGTGTTAATCTTATTGCCTTAAGAAATGCTTCAATATCATTTACCTAAATACTAAGCAATGGTTAGGAAATTATAATAATAGTTTTTTCTACCCATTTGAAGCTTCGGGTTTTCTAGCGCGCGGGATATCCGAGGCTTTTAGCAGACGACGCGCTTCGGCAAACGTATCGCCACACCCCAGCAGCTTTGAATCCTCTGAAGTAGTCAAAACAGTTATCAGTATAACAGTCAGACCGAATTAAAGTCCATTGTGTCAAAAGTACCTCGAAGTAATAAAAATAGTAATAGTAATTAGATTTGAGCTCGTGAGAGATTAATTGGTTGAATATTTATTCGAAGTTATCAAACGTCACAAACATAGAGTCTGAAATAACCAGGCCCGATCTAAAACGGGCCGTCAAAATCAACGCTCCTGCACGTAGAAACATAAACTTTCTTGTATTGTACAGGTCGCTTTTATATTGCAAACTTACGAGGCGTAGCTTTCTTACTGTAAAGAATAGGGCCAAAAAATTTCCAGTGTCAACGTCGGACGGCAACACAGACGACCAAGTCGAGTGGCGGGGCGCGTTTGGCGACCGTATTGATAAAGGGTCTGTTACACTCGGACGTCGCGCGTAGCTGACGCGGCGTAGCGCAGCGGACATCGATACTGATTGGTCGAAGATATCGAGGTCCTGCTCGCCGGCCAATCAAAGTTATATCACGTCGCATTTGTCAAAAATAAATCAAACTAATCGCCTGAGTAATGAAAATGTTTGCTACTCTACATTTATTCGCGTCAATATAGCTATATAACCAAAAAGGAAGCAGAATGTCAAATGAGCTTCTACGAAGTTATATTTTTACCAATAATTCGTCCAAGCAATTGACAGAGTACTTAATCATGCTTGTTGAACTTTTATCATGCAGATTGTGTTATTAATAGGTCGAAATGATTAGAAGTGGAAGCCATACCTCAAGTAAACTTTAAATAATATCAGTGCGTCAATATTAGCGCGAAGTTATCAAAAGAGTTATCATAAATTGCAATTGTACTTGTATCATCTGAATTGTATTAATGATAAGTCGAGTAATAAGAAAGATGAAACAAAACGTCCATTCAACTTAAATATATTCGAGTGCGCCGCAAAACTCGAGGTGACAAAAAAATGAAAACCGTTTACATTTCCCTGTAACGCCGAATTAGAGCGCAGCTCTTGAGGAGGAGGAGGAGAAGGTACGTAGGGAGGGCTTTGCCTTTTCTCCTCTCCTGCACGCCTCCCATTTAGGAAAAAATTTTCTGCTAAATTTGGTAAGGAAATTTTTTCGCTAGATCTAGCAGGGGAAATTTTCCGCTAAATATAGTGTGAAAAATCTTCCGCTAGATTGAGCGGCAAAACTTTTACGCTAGATTTAGCGGGGAACATTTTCCGCTATATATAGCGGGGAAAATTTTCCGCCAGATTTAGCGGGGAAAATTTTTTTGCTAGACTTAGCGGGGCAAATTTTCCGCTAAATCTAGCTGGGAAAATTTTCCGCTAATTATTGCGGGGAAAATGTTCCGTTTGATTTAGCGGGAAAATTTTTCCGCTAGACTTAGCGGGGCAGGTTTTCCGGTAAATCTAGCTTGAAAAATTTTTCGCTAGATTTAGCGGGGAAAATTTTCCGCTAAATATAGCGGGGAAAATTTTCCGCTAGATTTAGCGGGGAAAATTTTCCGCTAAATTTAGCGGGGGGAATTATCCGCTATATATAGCGGGGAAAATTTTCCGCCAGATTTAGCGGGGAAAATTTTTTTGCTAGACTTAGCGGGGAAAATTTTCCGCTAAATCTGGCTGGCAAAAATTTCCGCTAGATTTAGCGGGAAAAATTTTCCGCTAAATATAGCGGGTACAATTTTCCGCTAGACTTATCGGGGCAAATTTTCCGCTAAATCTAGCTGGGAAATTTTTCCGCTAGATTTAGCGGGGAAAATTTTCCGCTAATTATTGCGGGGAAAATTTTCCGTTAGATTTAGCGGGGAAAGTTTCCGCTAGACTTATCGGGGCAAATTTTCCGCTAAATCTAGCTGGGAAATTTTTCCGCTAGATTTAGCGGGGAAACTTTATCGCTAAATATAGCTGTGAAATTTTTCCGCTATATTTAGCGGGGGACTTTACCCATCATGCACCGCGTGGTTACGCCGACGGCGACGCCGACGCTGCTCAAGCGGGAACGGGTGCCTAAAAGCTGCACTCTAAAAAGGGTAACCAACATATCAATTAAGCCTCGTCAAAAGTGGGACTAGTAACTCAAAGTAATCACATTAGTAATCAAATTATCCATTGCCCCCTAAAAATTCTAATTTTATAAACAATTGTTCTAAGTTACCAAATGTGTAAGCGAAACACGACCACTGAACACAATAAGTGCATATATATATTGTGGATTAAATTGACTGACCCCGGGATTAAATTGTGTGGCGCTCGGATTAAATTGTATGGCGCTTGGATTAAATTGAGTGACCCCGGGATTAAATTAGTCGTCGCTTGGATTAAAATGAGCGGGAAAACCTGTAGAAACAACGGAAGAAAATGGCACCGTAGCGAGGGTCATCTCGCAATAATATTAATTGGACATTTTTTCTACTCTCATCCTTAGTCCCGTCTTATATCTAAGTATGGGATAATTCCTTTGCGTTCTCAGTACATTGGGCTGAAGTGTCCTGTGTCGTAACTATTGCATATTGTTAGCATCAGTTCTACGATTCTCATAGTCTTCTGAACTGGTGGAGTATGCCAAAAGTTAAATTCACTTTGTTTTATGTTTGGTGAGTTTTAGGTTCCCAATTGTGAAATGTCATAATTAACTTGAAGGGATTACGATCCTTCAACTAATTTATTTTACAATATTTACATAATCAGAAATCTGAGGCGTTTGTAACTGCGCCGGCGGGTGCTGGAGTCCGTCGAACCAGCAGCTGGGACCGCGAGCCGCTTTTCACGCGCCAGCTTGTCTTTTTCTTCGGCGCCTTGTTGCCAGTCGCTACAAGGTTCCCCCCCTAGCGAGGAAGTCGGTAAAAGAAGCGGTGTTGACGGTGTTGTAGCAAGTGTAGCAAAAACCTTTCCTAAAATGTCTTCTAAGGAGGTGTTGGGTAGATGTGCTGGCTTGATACGGTCTAGCGATACGACTTCCTTGCGACCTCTGATGGCCAGGGTGAATGTCTTTTCATTTCGTTCAAGCACCGGATAAGGTCCATCGTAGGGGCACTGTAGTGGGCGTCTGACAGTGTCGTTTCTTACGAACACATGACTGCAACGTTCGAGGTTACGGCTTACGAAGACCTTGCGTGATTGTATTCTGGGTGCGGTTGGTTGCAGATTTTGTAGAAGTGACCTCAATCGGTTTGTGTAGCTCTCGCAGTCCGTGTCGCCACTTGAAGGGATTACGATCCTTCAACTAATTTATTTTACAATATTTACATAATCAGAAATCTGAGGCGTTTGTAACTGCGCCGGCGGGTGCTGGAGTCCGTCGAACTATACTTCGTCTCACCATAGCATGGACTATTGTTAGCCGCGCATGCAAAGAGCGCGAGCAAGTTGCTTTGGATGAAGCCTTGGCGACTGCACGAGCGCTCGTGGAGCGAGTGCTCCAGTCAAAGCAGTCAAGGCTAACCGCTCGTGCTTGCGCAGCCTTTGCAGTTAGTCCATGCTAAGGTGAGACGAAGTATAGCAGCTGGGACCGCGAGCCGCTTTTCACGCGCCAGCTTTTCTTTTTCTTCGGCGCCTTGTGGGCCAGTCGCTACAAACTCAATATAGAATTTCAAAATATACTGTATGTATACATTTATCTCTGATGATTTTTTAAATGTTGCTCAAATTTTGACATTTTCTTATTTAAATGCATATCTAGGATTATTTTAGTATTTCCTCATCTATATTTACTCATTTATTTTCCCGTCCTGGAGAGAGCAACAGCTAGATGTCCCTAATCCGGCCTCTTAGCCAAAACGTTTAGACCTCTAATCTAGAAGGCTAACGATATTTTTACCGGTTTTCCATTTTCCGTTTTGGCGTTAAGAACTGTTCCGTCAGCGCCGCCAAGGGACGTACCGACTTTTTTTTATTTTCTGGAATCTCAATAGTTCGTATATCCAAGGTCGGTAATGGGGATAGTAGGACATAGAGGTCCGAAGGAAATATCAAACAATGATAGGCGCGCATGTGTAATAAGTAAGCAGCTCGCTGTTTCAAGGGCAGTCGAGAGGGGGATTGATAGCGTTTTCTGAACGCGTTTGGTAGCCTGTTGATAGCACTGTAAAACCCCTACTGTTTGCGAGCCCCTAACTTCCGCGAATTTCGCGACTTGGAAAGTTCGAAAACTTTAGGGGGTACGAGCATTTATATTGTCTAGAAAGGCGAATTTTAGTCTTTAGAATTTGCGAAACTTAATGCTCGTTAATATGACCCCGCTTTACACACGCGAAAAATCGTGGCTGCGAAAATCTAGTGTTTTACTGTATATCAAAATATTATTCTTGGTCTCCAGCCTTTGATAGAGCCGTCCTCCCAACTTTAACTCTGGATATCAGATAACCTGACTGTGGCAATATAACGAACGCACTAAAGACAAAAACAAATGTGACCTATTCTACAAGCAGTCTGAAGTACTGTTGAACAGAAATATTAGATTTTATTATGAAATTAATAATGTATATGCATAATCGCCATCCCTCTTTACTGCTTCAAACACCGCACACACGACAAACACCATAAACCTGCCGTCTCAGGTATCGCTTTGTGTAGGCTTATAGGCCCTGTACTCTAAGAACACGTTTTAGTTCTTACCAATGGAATGGTGTATATAAAAACATAAAAATAAAAGCTAGGCAATAAACAATAAATTGGTTTCTGCTCTTTGATGCATATGAACGAATTTCATTCATGCATTCATTCGTTTATTTTTTGTGCTCATGAACAGCTTTCGCCTTTGTAATGATGCACAATTAACATACAGCAAAAGGAAGAATAATTTCACAATTTGCCAAGAAAAAGCTTGAACGCCACAAAAGATGGGTTAAAATTTATAGAGTTGTAAGATAAAATTTGAAACACTGCAAAAGATGGGTTAACAATGTCAATGCAGGAATCATCGAAAGTATTATACACGGTCTGAATGTGTGTCGTGGGGCAGGTTTTGAAGAATTGATTAACATAAAATGGAAGAGAAATTCGCAAAACTCTTCTCGGAACATGAATATTTATCGCTGAAGTTAGGTCAGGGAAATCAATGACTCCGTGAAGGCATTTGAACAAAAACATGACATCTCTGTCGCGTTGTCTAGCACTCAAAACAGAACAATTGTATCGTTCTAAAAGTCTTCTATAATCAAAGTAAACAGTTCGACCAACATAGCGGTCGTAAAAAATTCGGAAGAAAACGTTTCTGGACATTTTCAAAAAACTCTTGGTGCTTACGCCCAATGGAATTCCACACAACTGAGGAATATTCTAGCTTGTACCTAATTAATGAAAATTATAACTGAATAATACAGGCGGACATGGAAAACTTACGTGTAACTCTGGATAAGACACCTAATGTAGGGAAAGAGGCGTTAAATGACAGAGAAGGGGGTTAAATGACAGAGAAGAGTCGATATAAACTCCAAGATGACGAGTGCAATTTACCCTTTGCAACGGGGCATTGCCTAGTTGGTAACAGAAATGAAAAAGCCCTAGCTTCTTAGCAAATAACATAACAACAGTCTTAGTGGAATTAAGTGTCAGCCTGTTGTGACTAAACCAATTACTCAGTGATTTGACATCATCGATTAGTTTCACACAGTCGTCTAAAGATACTATTTGCCTAAATACCTTGATGTCATTGGCGTATTGCAGGATTTCTGAATGTACAACACATGAGCTAAGGTCGCTTTTGAAAACATTAAGAAGAATCGGCCCAAGAATGGACCCCTGGGAAACACCAGAGAGGGTGTCAAAAGACCGGGAGAGATGACCAAGGATAAGTACAAAGTTGTGGCTACCGCACAAATAAATGTGAAGCAATGTGCATATTGTAGTACTCATACCGTACGATCTCAGCTTTTGCAAAAGTAGCGAGTGGTCAACGAAATCAAGTGCCGTAGACATATCAAAATAATCAGTGTCAACCTGACCCCGCTGACACACAATAGGCGAAACGAAATTAAGACACCAAGTTTGATTCCACTGATCTTCCGCGCACAAAACCATGTTGTGGGGGGAGGATCTTATGTTTAAAAAAGCTCAAAATATGTTCCAAAAGTACTACTTCGTAATCCTTTTCAAACGGACATAATATGAAATGGGTCTATAGTGTTTTGGGTTATCTGTTCTTCCTTTCTTATGTAACGGCACGGTTATCGCGTTTTTCCAAATCGAAGGAAAAGTGAAAGTCCATAATGAAAGGTTAAAAATATGCGTTAGAATAGGTGTGAAAATGAAAGAGCATTCTTTGACAATAAAACTCGGGATACCGTCAAATGCGACCAATAACTTAGGTTTATTTTTTGGATTGCAAGTTTAATGTCAGCGTTTTAAAATAATGAAATTGATAGGCAATCGCTACCACTGTCACTAACGTCAGGCGCAGGTAAACCATTCCAGCTGCAAGAATACACAGAGGCAAAATAGCTCGCAAAAGCGTGCGCTAAATCTTCGGGTTCACTTATCGGAATTCCAGACGAGTCAGCGATATTTGTGGTCGATGAAGTCGTGGCTGTACGGTTCTTGACGTACCTTCAGAACTGCAATGAGTCACGATATAAACTGCGCTCTGCTGACTCATGGTGCACACTTTTATCGCGCTGCAACAACGACTTTGCTCGCGCACGTGATTCGGAAAATTTGGAGTACCAGAACGCTCAGTTAGAAGCCTTATATTTCCTATGATAATGCAATTTGGATCTTAAAGCTGATCTCAGCTCGAAAGAATACCAGTGAGGATAACGAGTTGTTAGAGGACGTTTCTTAGGAACTAAGTGTTCAAGGGCAGATACGATATGTTTAGTAAACGCTGCTGCCGCACAGTTTACATCAGTCATGTTGTAGATGTGTGCCCAGTTTACGTTATCTAAATATTGAAATAAACCAAAGTAATCACCTATTGAAAAGAAGAACGAGTCAGGATTTGGTTTTTGCTTCACAATCCCCACGAAAAGCTTAAGGGACACAAGAAATGGAACGTGCCAAACATCGGGTGATACCAATGGCTTAAGGACACACACTAGGCTGTCGATGACAAACTTAGATAGAGCAAGATCTGGGACGTTTCCTGCATGGTTTTGAAGACTATTTCATTGGTTAAGTCCCTGAAAGTTAACAAAAGACAAAAGAATATTTGCCTTGGGTGAGGCATTACGAGTGGGCAGAGCTGAGTGTTCTGGACTCCAATTTATATCACGAATGTTGAAGTCGCCAAGTCGACATGTAACTTATCCCCCATCATGTCTAACTGATCAGAAAGCATAGATGCATTAAAGTTAGGATGAAAATAAAACGTCTTCGGTGCCGATTAGAAGGCTAGTGTTATCACGGAGAGTTATTTCAATCCAAACCGATTCGCAGTCTGACTCAAGATCGAACCTGTGAACCACATGCAAGTGATTTTTTACTGCAATGAGGACTCCGCCACCGAAGTTTACAGTCCAATTTTCATATTCTCTGTCCCGGCGGAAGACTGTGTATTTTGGGGGGAAGTAATCATTTGTTGCGAAGGAGCTGTTCAACCAAGTTTCGTTTAGTGAAATAATATCGAAATCATTTAAAACGACGTTGTTAAAAAATATATTAGCTTTTGTGCGAAACCCGCGTACATTTTGGTAAAAGAGTGAACAATTCATGCTGTGATTTAATTTGTCGTAATTGTTTCACGATCATCATCACCCCGTACCGCTCCGAAAAATTGTCTGAAAAGAGAGCCCATTGACCAGACGTCCGCTAGATTAATTTTGTTGAAGTCATCCTCATTCACAGTTATGTGGACAGAAGAGTAACTAGTATGTTTTGTTTTCAACTTGATGCAGGTAAAAGGTTTCTCTTGCAGAAAGGCAGTAAGAGCTGCTCCTTCATCATCGCACGAGGTGTCCGGACTAAGGTGTCCGGACTAAGGTGTCCGGACTAAACCACAAGAGGAAGTTTGTAGAATGCACGAATAACGCAGTATATTCCATCCTATTTTCACGTGACAAGATGTATATAGGAAAAAGAGGACGCCGCTTAAAGGCTGACGGAGAACCTCGGATTTTTTGTTTTTTTGCAGGGAAGATAATCTTCTTAGCGCTCCCCTCTCCTAAGCTGCGAGGGGAGCCAAGTTGGGACAAGATAAAAAAGTGGAGAGTATATAGGAAAGGAGGAGTCGGGCAAAAATGGGATGCGCGAAGTGTACGTAGACTTTTAGATTAATACCTAAAGGAACATACATACATTCTTACAATCACCGGGGAGCCTCCCTTAAAAGCTTATGTCAATTACTGCGGGGGTGTCAAACAATCTTTGGAAGCACGGTAGCAGTCAGAGGGCACAGTGAAAGGCTGAACCGGGAGGTAATTGAAGCCTTTTTCATTCAGAGAAGTGGCAACGGCAATGCAAAGGTCGCTGCACTTGACAGCCGAAGAAGAAAGATTCCTGGAGGCAAAACTGGAGAAATATGTGGAGAGAGGGGAGCGGTCTAGCCCTAGGAGAAAACGAGTTGGGAAGACCTCGCCGAAGTGGGGGAAGTAAAGTTGTTGTGATACAAACGCCGTCCGTGTCTGTCAGGTCTCTATTTGTCATTTGTTTATACTTGCGTTCGAAAATCTTTCAATGAATTCACTACGTATCAGTTTTCTTTTTTGCGAAATCATACAAAAAAGGAATTGCGTTTAAAAGTATCATCTTCGAAAGGGGCTGTTTGCAAAAAAAACACTTGGCCTCTTTTTACACAAGCAGCTTTCTGGTGTTCACCTCCAGCAGCTATTCGGTGTTTCCAACTCCCTTGAATTGATTTCATGCATCAGCACCTACAAGGGAAGTCGCTCTTACCGGAAAATATCAACGAACCTTTTTGCTTCATGCAGCTGAAGCAATCCCCTTTCAGCGTGAGTGTCTGAACTGTTCTGAACTACACATAGAGGTTGATTAGAAATCCAAATTGTATATTCCGCCATTTTTCACAAAAAAAAAAAATTATATATATATATATATATATATATATATATATATATATATATATATATATAAATATTATGTATGGAAAGGAACGAGACCGAATAATCGACTAATTAATCGATTAAAGGGTGGTGAATAATCGGGTTAAAAATTTTTAATCGACGCCCAGCCCTAATTATTTTATCGCCTAATATTTCTTTTGTTGTGAATTCATATACCATCGACTCCAGTCCCGCTTGTGCTATACCGTCTAGGCATTCATTTATTATTAAACTACTTTTTTTTAAGTCTGCATCTTTGTTATCGTTTAGCCATTTGTTGATATCATCTTAAATGTATTTACATTCCCCTGTGGTGCTCGAATCCTAGTGTAAAAAGTTTCTTTCCGTGGAATTCGATTTCCGTATGAAGTGTCTCCGTTGGGCAGGAGTAAACTTGTTTTGTGTGTTTGGTTATTTTTCACTTTTGATTTATCATGATCATGATACCTCCTCCTTCAATAAACGTGTTTTCAATCTCCTTCTTCACGTTTCTATTATGCAAAACGTCTCAAAATTATCTAGAGAGTGCAAGGTCTCTTCATCAGATAAAATGTTTGTTCCCGAGAATACAATTACGTCTGCAATCTCCAAATAAGGGTTTATCGCACTGTTTATTTCATTAAAATGTTTTGTTTAAGACTGCACACATTAGTGTGCAAAAGATCAAAACCAAACTGGTTAACAGGAGCGTTTATTCAATACATTTCAATGTCTAATTCGGTGAATATACTCCCGATTTAATTTTTGCAAGGTAACTTTCATATTCAATTCTAATATTCGGCTTGCCTTCTCGGTTTCGCACATACGAACATTATTCTTTATTAAAAAAAAAAAAAAAACTTGTAACCCAGGTGTTTTGCTTTTGTTATGACATCAAAGAACAACTTTCAGTTTTGAGCGGTCATGTTCCCTGGTTGATAGACGTTATCAAATTCTGCGCCAGTTCTCAGTTTCTGCTTATTTTTAAGCCGCGCATCTCGCTCGTTTCGGTTGATAAAGCGTACTATCACGATGGGCGTTTCCTTTGCTTTAGTGGGGATTCGGTGAACTGCTTCTACGTTATCTGGGGTTAGTCTGGGCACTTACTTGTATCTGCTCGACGATTTTGTTCAGCTTTTCTAGTAGGTTTTCGTTCAGGGAATTGGCAAGTCCGTGTGCCTCGAGGTTATTTCTACGTCCGTATTGCTCCAGCTTGTTTGTCTCTTTCTTTAGATGATTCGTTTCGTGCGTCCTCTCGTTTTCAAGTTTACTTACCCTCCTTTTTATATCTCTCTCATCTCGCTGTCATGTTCTTTCACTTTCTTACGCAGCTCATCATAGCTCTCCGACATTGATTACTCAGACATCTCTATGTATATCACAGCATGTTTCATTGTGACTAGCTCATCGACTTGCTGTTTGAGCTGTGCGAGCACGCTCAACATTCTCATTATCTGAGTCAGCTGTTGCTAGACATCTAGGTTTTCGTCAGTGGGCCGTCCGTCCTCAGGTGTGCTCCCAGTGCTTAATCTTGCCCCCTTATACATGGGTTGCACGTGAAGTCATTTAAAGGGCGCTCCGATGACCACCAGAGAAGAGGGGAAGAAGGGGCTCTCCTCTTATCGTGATCCTCTTTTGTGCCTCCCTGATTTGCACAGACGTCGCTATTCTCCTCCCAGAAGATTAACCCGTCACTCAAAATTCTTACAAAAGCAGCCTCCCTCTCCTCCTCTTTTATGGTGGTCAAAAGTATGCGATTTGACGTCAGTGCAACCCATGTATATATTTGACACTTTTATAGTTCTTTAAAATTTGGTTTCTTCCATCGAAGGGGGATTTCGGTTACTTCTAAGCAAGGTCCTAAGGGGTACTTGAAGTGACATTCGTTCCATTCTAATACACCTTTTTCTTGCTCTATGGATGTTTTACAGTGCAAGCATAAAGTCGTCGGTTTCATCGTCTTTTGACATTTCAGTGACACTTCAATCATAATAAGGTTGAGAGCAGGGCTATTTAGTAGTTGTTAAACATAATGATATAAAAAAGCCCTGTTTTATCTCATTATGTTTAACACTTCAGTCAGTAAATTCATCTCGCTTGCACACTTGAATTAATTTTAATATTACTATTCAAAATGTGCAGCGAAACAGAGGGGACGGAAGAAAGGCGACAAACAACCGCTGAACTTACAACTGAAGTTTTAATCGTAAAGGAGCAGCCTATATACACGACCAAACAAAAGGAAGCACAATTGAACAATGACTCCGCACTGAAACCCTGCACTATCATCGCGCATGCTGTCGTTGTGAAAAGAAATATAATTATTTAGCCAACAAAAGAACCGATGGGGCGCTAACACACTCTTAACCCAGGCGCGCTATCGTCTCTGCCTCCATAATCTTTCTGGTCAGGGCATTGGAATTCCTTCAAATGACAGTGCACTTTTTTTAAATTACGCATCACACCACAGGCTGTGTGTGTTTCCTTTTGTTTGGTCGTGTGTATCAGAGCCGTATATGTAGAGAGTTTGGCCATTCGTTGGGAAGTATAGGAGACAGATGAGGAGGCGCCATTGGCCGAAAGCGGGCTGGGCGTGTTCCAGGGCGTCTTCAGAAATTCGAATGTGACCAACCAGAAGCCGGGAATAATACCCTGGCGGTGGTCGCGAAAAACAAACCTGATAACTGCATTAGGGTAACTCTCGATGACTGAAAATATGGTACACGTGATGTTTTAATCAGGCTCATCCAAAATGATGGTGGAAGAGTGCGACTAGCGGAACGATCGACATAATCTTTACGCCAAGCGCCGAGGGCCGGGAATCTGCCGTCCGAGCGGTCACACTCTGTCCGAGCAAAACAGAGTTGAGCGGCGCATTCCTTTCTTACATCTTTCTGCATGATCATGATCAAAACAACACGTGCACCCTATTTTCAACCACAAAGAGTTACTACACTTCACTCTTACGCGCTTATTAAAATCATTAACGAACATAGACCTTTGATCAGAACTGTTTTTCGCTACCACCGCTAGGGGATTCTTTTCGGCTTCTGGTTGGTCAAGAGTGCATGCCAAGCCCTCTTTCCGAGTCTGCCGCACGCCCTGGCTCTGCCCGCGCCTCCCATTGACCGAACTCTCTACATATACGGCTCTGGTGTGTATAGGCTGAGTCTTGACGATTAAAACTTCAGTTGTAAGTTCAGCGATTGTTTGTTTCTTTTCTTCCGTCTCGCATGTTTCGCTGCACGTTTTAAATAATCGTGCCTTACCGACACGCCGCAGCTTCCATTCTGAACAATATAGCTTTATTGCAATGACAGGATTGGCAGAGAAAGTATAGAATCCTTCAGTTCGAACTCGGTTAAAAATAATATTTCTGCGCCTTCGATCATTTTAACTGAGGATGAGATAGAATTCCTCACTCCGGAGTTGGCATAGTTGCAGTTCATCTTCCATCCGACAATTATTTTTTTTTGCTAGAAGTCTTTTTCTACCCCCGTGTATCCTATATTCACTATATGGCTTTCCCTTTCTTCCTTTTTTTATGATTCTGGGCAGGGGTAGGTTCAGAAATACTCCGCTAGAAGATTCACTGTATTTGTGTTGTGGCGAGTTGTAAGAAGTGGCCGTTGTCCCTTTGTCCTAAGTTTGTGTTTTTTTTTGTTGTTTTTTTCGTCTTTGTCCAAAAATCAACACGCTCCCCAGTTCATATTTTTCATCGGCGTTCTTCTTGGCTTATGCAGCAATCACATCGACTGCGTACCGAAAATAAATAATATGTTCGAGACTCGGCATACGGTACGCGACTATGGGAATAAACTAATTCACTATTATTTCATATCACAGAAGTTTTTTTTATTATGATTATTTTTTTAAGTGAGACAATACTAGGATGTTTTTCTTATATTAATTACTAGTTTAGTAGCGAACTTCAAATATCGCTTTCCATATCGTAGCTTTAAGCTCATAAAGCATCATAGGCTACCACAGGATTAAACTAACGCTAAATATTACGCTACATTATTTCTAGCGTTCCGTGTTTTCAGCAAATACCGATGACCCCCGATAAACGAGCTCCGAATCGGGTACCTCGTAATCAGGAAAAATCGCACAACCCGCATTTGGAGCTGTCCTTAATTAGGATAACCCTACGGCTTTGGAAAATATTTTGTTCCCCTGCATTTTTTTGTGTGAACCTGAATGTAGCTAGGAATAACTCTAAATGAGGTTGCTTCTTTCTTTGAGAACCACGTCCCTTGACTTCTGTTCTCGGTACCGGGATGACGTTTTTCAAGTATTTGGGTCACTGGCGCAAGTTCAATAAACCCGAAGAAAAGAGGACAGCCCGCGAGGAAAGGTAAAGGGGGGAGGGAGGGTGATGTGGTATCATAAATTTACAATATGCTGTTGATTAATAACATTAGTCCCGATTAACCCTGACATCTTGCTGGCACTAAAAATAAACACCGAATACAGAACAAAATCGTAAACCACGAAAACGGACAGCTCCATATATGAAGAACAATGAACTCCGAACACATAGAACCCTAATTATTTTCTTTCGTTGAGACACCTTCATACCACTTTGAAGAAAAAAAGTAAAAGGATACATTGCCCGACTCAAACAGCGACGGTCAAGATCACAGAAATGAAAGATATTTCTGTCGACAACGCGTCTTTGGAACGGGGCCAATCAGCAAGGCGGTGGCGTTTCTACGTCCCCATATATTCAAACAAAACACGCAGCACTGGAACTCAGACGGGAATAGAAAATTTGAATCGATAAGAACCTTCCGAAAGCCAAACTGCGTCCATAGAATCACAACTGGGTGACTAAATGCACCAACGAAGGAAAGTAGACTTACGCCGGTGTTTTCGCAGGAATTCTGGAAGGCCGAGACACACCCCTCTGCTACTCTTGGCACGGCTGCGAGCTGCAACCTTCGACTAAAAGAGCACTTCACGACAGCGCCGAAGAGAAGCCAAGTGGCGCGACCTAGAGCGCGGCCTAGACCGGACGTAGTGCGACATGAGTGCGATAGATGGCGACACCGGTTGCCCCCAAACACTGGTGACAGCGCGGATCAAACGGTTGGAGTATTGTCTGCTTTGTGAACTTGAAACGGAGTGCCATTATCGATCCATCGTTGTAGTTTGACAACCGAATAGGCAATTATTTCTTTAGGGGGTGCAGTAACGCTGTTGTTTCTTTCTGGAGGAGTGAGAAATAAACATGCCCGCCAGGGTTGACCGGTTCTAAAGAAGCCTCGGGGTGCGGCCTAGCTGGGGCTTAGGAGCGATCGATACTACGGTGTGGCAGTTGCCGAGGCCTTCCCTGCAGCCGGGATTAACGATTTTTTAAAACCGAATTCTCAACGTCTGAGTTACATTGGTATAAATTATTTTGAAATATAAATTCATATTGTACCTGATCGAAACTTTTTTCATGTAAGAAGGCACATGTCAAAAGCTGGCTTTACTTTTGCATTGTTGGGGCTGTGTTTTTTTGGCGGTTTTAGAATTTCCAGAGTTTATTTCTGTCCTTCCTGGGCATATAGATCGACGTTTTTTTTTTTTCAATATGAAATCGTTCTTTGCTTGAGGTATGCGGTGCTGCAGCCCGCACAATGAAGGAGAATAATTACTTCAAAAATAGTATAAATAAAAACGAAGCTTGAACGCGAGGGCAAGACTGCAGCAGATTGGACACTAGACATGTCTCGGTTTCTTGAGCTATTCCGCATGAATGTCTTCAACTAAAGCATAATTTGGAATTGGCTGGTACCAACTCATAGAAAAGGCGAAAAAAAACTTCACTCACTCGCTCGCTCGCTCGCTCGCTCGCACGCACGCACGCACGCACGCACGCACGCGTACGCACGCACGTACACACAAACACACACACACACACACACACACACGCGCACGCACGCACGCACGCATGCACCCCCCCCCCACACACACACACACACGCACGCACGCGCACACACCCACACACACGCGCGCGCGCGCACGCACGCACGCATGCAGGCACACGCACACGCGCAAGCGCACGCGCACACGCACACGCACACGCACACGCACACGCACACGCACGCACGCACACGCACGCACGCACACGCACGCACGCACGCACGCACACGCACACGCACACACACGCACGCGCAAGCGCGCACGCGCACGCGCACGAGCACGCACACACACACACACACACACACACACACACACACACACACGCCCACGCGCACGCGCAAGCGCACACGCACACACACACACGCACGCACGCACGCACGCAGACACGCACACACGCACACACACACACACACACGTGCGCGCGTTTGCACGCACATATACATATTCACATACACGCGCGCTCGAAGACATTGACACAGCCATACATGAACGCATGCACACAAACCACGTATGAGTGCGTACTTTCCTACTGAAAGGGAATTCAAAATTGAGGAAAACCTTCTCCCTGAGATCTTTTATGGGAGGTGGGATCTATGCGCTCGTTTTAACATTGAACCGTCAGATTTGAGCCACGTCATTACACTCTCCCCTCATACTAGCGCGCAACAAAATGGGCTCAGGTGATGAAAGGTGTGCAAGTGGTTGACTGGTCCTGTGAATCGATAGCTTCCAGCACCCTTTCTGCTGATTTGTGAACAGAGCATAGTTCTTGTTTTTCATCTATGAATTTTCATTTCACATAGTTCGATCACATAAAAATATAAAAAGGAGGTCTTAAACCCGAAACTTTTAACTGATAACCTTCGTTAATAAAAATGAAACAGAAATGAGCATCCGTTAATGCGATAAAAGAATGGCTTATCCCCTTATCTCCCAATATTTCGATCTGTCAAGCCTCCAGACACCTCTAGTTCTCCAGCTTCCATGATCTACATGAAGAGTTGACCTTTTGATAACCATACCGGAAGAATTCGCAACATCCTGTGACTGCAAATGTGATGTCAAGTACGTCTTTTCCCAAAGAATGCCTGAAATCAGGACTCTTTTTTTTTTAAATTGTATTTATTTATACCTACTACGTTGTTCGATAAGAAGACATGGTTGGAGTCAAGGGAAGCACAGTAGTCCGACAGTCGACAACGCCTAGATAACAGAAAAAAGATATGGGAATACATATAGCAAGAAAGCACGTCTATCTATATATTGAGGAGACAAGGTGCAAACTACAACTGCACACACCAAGCACAAAAATGACAATTACAGAGCGCCAAGCACAACATTATCAACCATATTATACAGGCGTCTGTTTAGACGATGAATAAAGTCTATTAAACGGCTAGATAAAATAATTTCCCCTCAAAGTGTATTCCATTCGCGGATTTTTTTTTTTTTTTTTTTGCGAAATAAGAGTATTTGAAGGCATCGATTCTACAACTATAATCAGCGAATGCCTTGCTGCGTCGATGCCTGGATGGGTATCGCGTGACTCCGTGTGGCGTGAGGTATGCAGATATATCCAAACTTACATAACCAGAAAATAAGCTGTATAAATCTTTTAACCTGTCCACCTTGCGTCTATTTTGAAGTGGGAGGTCATCGGCCCGATCGCAAACACCGGAGACAGCCTCCAGGCGAGTGTATTTACTAAAAATAAAACGAAGTGCTCCTCTCCGTACATTCTCTAATAAAGAAATGTTTTGGGCAGTGTGAGGGTTATAAATATAAGAGGTGCCTACTCAAGTGCAGATCTAACAAAAGCTTTATAATCTGCTGATTTTACGTCGACACTCAAATGTTTCAAATTCCTACGAAGGTACCAAAGCTTCGACAGCGCCTTGCGTACTATACCGGGGGATATGTTTTATTCGAAACAGATTTAAAAAAAAGGCGTATTTACTGCTACGGTAATGCCGTCTTCACTATATGTTTTTCAAGCTCGGCGGACGTTCGAAGGGAAAACAAACGTCCCTGTCTGGTGAGTAATTAACTAAAATTCGTTAATTAACTTTCAATTACTGAAAATAGACATATGGTTTCAAATAGTAACTTACTGAGAGTCATCGAAAAACACTGAATCAACTCTTTTTAGAACAACTTGAAGCTCGTGAGAAACTCGGGTGCGCGCCAAAGTTACCACTCGTGAAGCAGGCGCGAAGCCAGCAGTGGCGGAACGCGGATGATTAGATCGTTATCACGTTCCGCCACTGCTAGCTTTGCGCCTGCCTCACGAGTAGTAACATTGGCGCTCACCCGGGTATCCCACAAGCTTCAAGTCGTTCTAAAAAAAGTTGATTTAGTGGTTTTCAATGACGCTCAGTTTCTAATTCGAAACAGATATTTCTATTTTCACTAAATGAAAACTTAATTAACGAGCTTAGTTAATTACTCACCAAACTGTGACTGTTGTTCGCCCCTCGAGTATGCGCCGGGCTCAAGAAACATGTAGCGAAAACGGCATTCACGTAGCAGTAAAGACGTTTTTATAAAAAAAAAAAAAAAAATCTGTTACGAATTAAAATAATCACCCAGTATAATTGACATGATCGTTCCAACGTAAGTGTTTGCTGATGATGACTCCTAATTATTTATACGATGAAACTTCCGAGAGTACATTATTCCCCGAGGAGTACTGAAAGGTTAACTTTTAACGCTTGCGTGTGATGAGCATATACACGCTTTTTATTGGATTGAGTAACATTTGCCAGGTCAAGCACCAGACCTTAATTTGGTCAAGAAAATATTTTAATTCGATGTGGCTATTCTTAGTGCGGACTTCCGTGTACAAACCATGGTGTCGTCTGCAAGCGCTGCTTTACAGGGATGTCACGAGTGATGTCGTCATGAAGACCAAGATTAAAGGTGGTCCGAGATCAGAACCTTGCGGAACGCCTGATAAATATGAAGCATTAAAAGAGAGCGAACCATTTATATCAACAAACTCTGACCGTGATTGCAAGTAATCTCGTAAACATATTATGAACGGATCTTTTTGTAAATTTTGCTGGAAATTGTATGTGAGAAACGTTCTCAAATGCTTCCGCTAGATCGAGAAATATTACGTCTATCTGGCCTACGCAGTTAAGGATGAAAGAGAATTCATAAGTTGGTTCAAGGAGCTGGGTTGTTGTAGATATGCCCCGACGAAATCCATGTTCCCTTACGGAAATGGTCTATGGACGTTTATGGAAAACCCTATGGTGAGCTATCACGGTATATGGCCCTGTATAATCAGCCAAAAAAAAAGGAAAATTAAACACGCTATAACCACTTACAGAATAATGAATGTCTTCAAAGCTTTAGAATATCGATCATTCAGACTTCCATAGCAGGCTATAGATTAGTATGTGTCTAGGGAACTATAGACTCACGACACTTCAATTTCCTTTAGCGAGCTATACAAAAATGTATGTCCTTAATGCTATAGATTCGCGACTGATCAATGTGCTTTAGCTGGCTATAGTGTGGTGTATGTTCCTAAAGCTATAGATTCGCAACCATTGAAAAGTCTTCAGCCGACTCAAGAGTTCTTTATGTCACCAAATCTATAGACCTCCAACTATTCAATGTGCTTTAGGCGGCTATAGTGCGATGTATGTTCCTCAAGCTATATATTCCCGAGCATTCAATTTTCTTTAGCCGGCTCAAGGGTGTTTTATGTCGCATTAGGCCATGGACTCGCGACCTTCTTCTTAGCAATGCACAGGTAGGAAAGTGGAAGAGAGTCGCCAGGTGATATACACACGCGATAAAAAAAGCGTCCTTATCTGCCTATAGACCTATTGTAGTTTTGCCGGCTGTTCTCCATTGCCTTACCTCGGCGTCGACGTTCGTTCGCGTTGTCTTACCTCCACGCTGACGTCATCTCAATCTTCAGTTTTTAGCTATATTAATCCCTTTCTATCTCTTCCAGTGTATTTTTATTGTTTGTTAGAATATGTATTTCGTAGCGTTAACGTCTTCTACCGGTCCGTGTCGCTGCCATGTTTGTTACTCGTGAATATGTATTTCATTCTGCGTGCTGTGTCTTTTTTTTATTTAATGTCTTTGTTTATATTTTATCGTTCTCGACGCGGGCATCAACGAACGTAAAGCCGCTGCTTACGTCGCTACCGAGTACAGTTCTACTTTTGTCACAACAGTTTATCGCGCTATAAATTCGTCTACTGGACTCGAATAAAATCTCGAGAGGGCTGTTTTGGACGCCAGTGCTCATGTCGTCAGTGTAGGTAGAGCAATAACGTAGCAATTGCTATGCGAGAGCCAACTGCGCCTCGATCATGACCGACCGCGCTCGCTCTGCTGAAATCTAAGTGTGGGACTCCCTAGCACTCTTAGCTTGCTGAAGATGCGAAGACGTTACTTTGTCGTCGCGAATCCTTTGCCCGTCGAACGGCTGCGAAGTGGTTCCAGCGCCCGGTGTACCCTACGCGGCTTTTTCAACAACCGTTCGCTCCATATCGCGACCTTCCGTCTGCGAGCGCCGACGGTTTATCGTCACGGGGGTTCAGTGTTCACGGGGGCTCATTTTTTATTTATACATACTGCTGGCCCGTCGGCCGTGGCAGGGAGGAACAAAATATAACAAAGCAATACAGTTCATACCTCCAATAAACTTTTGAGCAATACTATATTTACCAAATTTGATACAAGACGCGCCCATAGCACAATAAAAAAAACAACTAAACGCACGTAGAAAAACGATAATTACCTCAACAATAACAATATGCTGACCACAATATCAACAGTAATACGAAGGCACGTGCCGTGTACATTCGAACTGATAACAAAGAAAAAAATATAGAAAGACAACTTCAATACTACATTCAAAGAATCACGCGATATATACATATGTAACTTCAAAGACAGTGAAATAAGAGCAAATAACACTGAGGCGAGATGTTTACGTTTTAAACACAATAAAGAAGTCTAACAGCATCCTCATACATTGAAATATCGTTGTAATTTACAATATGCTGAGGAAGCTTATTCCAATCGTTAATCGTATTTGCAAGAAATGAATACTTGAAAACATTAATTCTGACCATATATGACTGCAATGCTTTAGAATGATTTAGTCTAGCTGATCTTTTGGTAATGTTTCTCAGATAAATGTCTTGGCTGATCTTTACTTGGCCATGATAAATCCGAAACAAAAGCTTTAACCGTGCAATTTTTCTCCTAACCGCTAAGGGTCCAAGTCCACAAACGTTCAACAATTCTGTCACAGTGAACGTTGATCTGTAATTTGAAGTTATAAAACGTGCTGCCTTCTTCTGAATTCTCTCGAGCCTGTTTATGTCGGTTACGTTCGTGTTCACTGGGGTTCATAGTTCGCGGAAGGTTCGTAAAATGCTCGCATTCAACTTGCGACGTCAAACCGCCGACGCACGTGGATTGTCAAAAGGAACCAGAAAGTTTACGATGCTGCGCGGGCGGATTGCTGAGAGGTGCTGCTGCGTAGGGTACGCCGAGCACAAGAAGGCTTTTTGCGTTCGCACGGCAAAGGATTCTCAACGTCAAAGCAGCGTCCTGCATCATCAGCAAGCTAACACTGCTTGAGAGTCCCACGCTCAGATGTAAGCAGAGCGAACGCGGTCAGTCAACGTAGTCGCGGTTATAATTCTTTTAAATTATAATGTGGGTTATACGGACGTAAAACAAAGGAGCTTCAAACTTCCCGTTTTTTGGGGTCACTTTTAGGCTTGGCAGTTTGTTCGGAAGTCCAAAAACTATCTTTGATGGTGCTGTCCTGTTCACTCGGTATTGAGAGCAGAGTAGAGGCTATGCTTGTTTCAGGCCAATCGTGTCTCCGGCTAGGGTCACGTGACTACTGACTCCAAGCGAGAGGTAAGGCATAGCACGGCACCTACCTGAAAGCGAAGTCCATGGATAGCATCCACTGGACTATCAACTTTGGGTACAGCTTTCAAGAGGATAGAAGTGACAAATCTTCTCGTTATGTTAATTGTTGGGATGCCCCTGACTATAAGCCTTTGTGAGCGCACTCCCATTTTGACCTTGAAGAAGCTGCTGCTTCCCTACCCAGTGGAGCGCTCTACCAAATGAACTAACCCCTGGTTAACTCAGTTGGTAGAGCGCTCCACTGGAAATAGAGAGGTCCCGGGTTCGATACCCGGACCAGGCGGATTTTTTTCCTTCGCGCACCAGTCACTAATTAGCTGTGTTTGGAGATCTGTGTATGTCCTTTGTCCCTTTGTTCCCCTTCTCCAGGGTTTATTTTCGTCATTCTTGTTCAGCTCGCGTACACCTTTGCATTTAATTGTATTATAATCGATGTGCGTGCTGGCTGATTGACTTCACATGTGAGTACTGTACTTTGTTACTGTTTCCAAGCGCCTGTATAACCACATCATTTTCATTGAACGGTGTTCGCATTAAAAATTCTAGATTAAAAAACGAAATTGAGTATGTAAGCATATAAGCATGTATTTGTTTTGCTCTCCTTGTTTCCGAAACACGACTTCTGATGACCAAATTTTTTTTTTTCATTTTTTCTTATGAAGACGACATTAAGTAATTGTTTCTTATTTTTAATGACCTGGAGTTTTGGGTTTTTTGTAAACAGGTTTAAACTGGTTTGCGCTTGATGAAACCGGTAACCGAACCGCTATTTCAAATACATCACTAAACCAGTTCCGAATAGGATCAAAACTCAATGCTACTAAACCCTAACCGAACCGAAATAATGACCAGATCGACTCCGCGCTTTTAACCCACGTTTACGTTTACGTTTTCAAGCAGGTTTCCAAAATATGCTGCTACACTCCCTCGTTCGGGCGCCGTATACCGATTGCACTTTGTCAGCAGTTTTTTGTTCTTATCGCAGTGCCTGGATATTTGGGGCAGGTATACATGGTGTCGCTTCTAACAGCGGACTAGCGGTGCTGTTGCGCAAGTATTCGGAGCGGAGAGCGAGGTAGCTTCTTCTTGCGCCAGGCACGAACTAGACATTTTTAAAGCCATATCAAACAAATACCACGCTAACCGTATATTTGTTGTGGGTATACGCTCAGTTTGCAAAGAAAATATCTAGTAATATGTGTGACGCTTACTTTATTTTAAAATAATTAAAAATAGCAAAAATGCCTATTAAAGGGGCTTAAAAATGCTTCTTAAATATTTAATAAACATGAAAAATATACGTTCTACCCAAACCTAGATGGTTGAATTCTATATATTCCTAAGTATATACATACCGAAATTCTAAAATATTAAAACGCCAAAACCCCAAAATAGTTGTTTTTTTTTGCAAAATTTCGCCGTTTTTTCCATTTGCATCTTTCCTTAAAGGGCCCCTAGAAAGAAAAAAAAAATTTTTTTAAACAGTCTGGTTGGGACACGCGCACGTCGAAAAATGAATCTTACGCGAAAAAAAAAATTAGAGCAATATTGACGGCGAGAGATTTATTTGAAATTTTGCGCGCAAATTCCATGTCATTCAGCTCGGCTTCTCATTGGTAACGATGGTCATTCAAAGCAGCTTCTCATTGGCCAATAGAATGAGTGACAGCTTAGATGGTGGTTATAAAATCTTCGTGAGCTCTTGAAATCGCCTTTTGAGTCACATATTTTTAGGTTTAAGAAACAATCCATCGAATGAACGTCGTAATTGTTTACAAACGTTTTACAAAATCGTAACTTCCGTTCGGATACTACAACAAACAAAAGCGTCGCCATTGTTTTCTGTCATGGTCGCCGTCTTGTAACGCGTCTCGCGTACCTCGTTTCCCTGGGGTAGTTTTATAGCTCTATCGCGTTTATATGTGAAGACCTCCTGAAGAGGGCTTCTTGCTTGTGTTAGTCATCGTAAGTACTTAAGAAGTGGCGCGGGGTGACAGGTTTTTGTTTTTCTGCTCTTCTTTGCGTTCTTCGTGTGCCCCGTTTACCCCATCTTTTGTTTATTTGCTGGCGCGCGCCAGTGCCAATTTTTTTTTTTTGAGATGTTGGTTTTTGTAGAGCGTTTAGTGAAGGCACGCGGCACAGCACTCAAGGTTTAATAAAAAAAAAATCAGTTACCACTACTGCGTGTCCTCGCGGCGGCTTGAAGGGTCGTGCGGCTCGAACGAACTCGTCGGGGCACCCACTTCGCCGCCTTTCGCGGCGAAGCGGGTGCCTCTTCGCGAGCGGTTGTCTCGAGGCGATCGGAGCGGACGCCTTCCGGCTGGCGAGGCGTGTCCTCGTACGAGCGAAGGCCCGGCTGCTGGCAGCGTTGAAGCAACCGACGCTTCAGGTCGGGGTCCATGGCGACGACTATGTGCTGTGTGTACGACCTCGGCACCACGGTGACCACGGTACATGCTTAGTACGACGCGGTACGACGTGCGACCCGCAGACACAGGGGCTGTGTTCCAAATCTTACCCAAATGGATCCAAATTACTCCGGCGGGTCGTATCACGTGACAGCACAGATTGAAAAACGCTGGACGCGGGTAGGTTTTAGAACGCCAAGGGTACAAAACCCTTACCCTGGAGTAAGATCGAGTAAATTTTGGAACACGGCCAGGAAGTAGCAATGGCTCTCGTACGGGGCGCAGCCAAGCCAGCCAAGCAGCCAAGTCGATCCACTACGAAAAGGCGGGGAGTACCTCTCCTCCACGCGCCCGAAATGGGGAGAGAGAAAACAAGTGGAAAGGAGGTGACTACAGAATAAATTCCGTCTGGCGCAGTCAATATTGCTCTAAACATTTTTTTTTCGCGGAAAATTCATTTTACGACACGCGTGTCCCAACCAGACTGTTTTAAAAAAAAAACTTTACTTTTTTTTTCTGGGGTCCTTTAGAGGAACGCACGCCAAGGAAAAAAAAACATTTTTTTTTAAACAGCCTAGATGGAAGAAGAATGTTAAAAAACAAATTTACAACGAAAAAACAAAAATTAGAACTTCATTTACGGCGCAAAATGAATTCGTAGTTGGCGCCCGCGGGTGCCGCCGCGGGTCATGTGGTAGACCTGTGCGCCGTCGCACGGCGCCGCTATCGCTCACGCCGCCGCCGCACGCTTAGCGTACTTGGGTAGTAATTCAATTACAATAATTTATTTACAATAATTCAATTACTGTAATTCAATTACGTTTCTTGGTAATTTGTACTTGTAATGAATTTGCCTAAAAGGAATTGGAATTGGAATTTAATTACTTTCTAGCGTCAGTAATTGCAAAATTTCAGGCACAATTACAATTACTTTTGCAAAATTTTGTGGCGCCGACAGAACCTCTCTGAAAACCACAGCGCTCGCACAAGCGGCCTAGCTGTCGGTGAAACACTCGCACGCATAGACACGCACTCACACACGCACGCACAACATAAATAGCGTCGCATTGTTTGTTGTTTTGTTGCTTACACTGCGGGCTGATAAATAGTCCTCTTTGGAGCCTACCTCAACGGCGCCGTGTAGCGCCGTCTGCGGCGCGAGCAGAAAACAATAGCGTAAACATGCCAAAATATTTAACGAAAAAAAATTAGCTTCAGCTTTCAGCTCAGGTTGGGGATATAACTGTCTATTAAGTTATGTATCTTTCTTTTTTGCCAGTTTTGACGTCCCTCTTCCAGTACTGTCACATATTTGTATCTTTGTATTATTTTCAAGTTTATTTACTTTTGGTTTTTCTTCAGATATTATTTGCATAAGCATTTTGTAGACTGACCTCGCACCTGTGAGTATTGACACCAATGATTCAGGAGCCCCCATTCGGTTCCTATATATTTCTGAACAATTTTAATGTAAATAATTTACAATGCCATGATGTTTGTATGTGAACGAAGTCGTTTTAGCACGTGTGGGTTTTAGTTTTATATAAACACTTGTGAAATATTCATATATGACTAATTGTCACATGTTTATTTGCCTGGCTAACAAAAATCTGTCAACCCAATTTTTTCTTTAGCGATCTGGCGTCTTCCAGCATATGAACCGATTTATTATTTTTATTAAAAAATATAAGAATGTAGTACCTCACTGCCCCAAACAGTCAATTTATAATATGAATTTAACAAAATTCATAAAAGGTGAGTACAATACGTGACATTTATGCAGCGATGCCTAAAGGGGCTGTGCAACGACATTGGGTAGGAATATTTCTTACTTCACACCAGCTTCCTGGCACTAGTGGGACCCAAGAATACTCGAACGCAACACCACTGACCAAGAAGCGTCTTCGTCGCGGCGGAATTCAAAGGATGAAAGCGGAGCTTTTCTTTCAGTCTCTCCTTCGCGAAATTTGATGACGGAGCAGTGGGGACAATGGAAACAGTACCATACCCGGGAATGCCTCATCGAACTTTGCGATCCCAGCTATGACGATATTCAAATGCTGCTCACACAGTGGACGCGAAGACTGCGTACGCATTCGATCTGGGCTCGTGACAGTCGATGCCTCGACATGCATTCGGGTAGTGGCCCGTGTCCAATCGCTGCAACGACGACAATAGCCGAGCCATAACAATGTCTGGAACTCAGCGCGTGTCCTGTGCTTTGTGAAACCCAGCGCGTGGCTAGGATCAACATTGGCGCCATATAATCGGCTCCAGATTCACGTGGCCGCTTGTTCTGGCTGAGTTGAGGGGGTGAACGGTGCTCGTTTTTCTTTAATGTTTTATTCTGGAACTTCTATTGCGTGGGGTGAAAAACGAACGCGTGTTTCATAGGTCATTAACGTCAGGGATCCGTTCTAAGCGGTATTTGCGCAAAGTACAAAGATTGTTGCATCGCCCCTTTAAGCCTTCTCAAACTTTGGGGCAAGGAATGAACAAATACGTTGCATTCTATCCAACTCGTTTAAATTGTACAGCCGAAGTCGGGTCGCTCTCTAAAATAAGTAATTGTAAAGTAATTACATTACTTTTTAAGAGTAATTTGCAATTGTAATTAATTACTTTCAGTAGTATTAATTGTAATTGTAGGTCAACTACTTTTGAAGCCAAGCAATTGTAATTGTAGATAAACTACTTTTGAAGCCAAACAATTGTAATTGTAATTAATATACATTTTGGAAGTAACTTACCCATGTATGACGCTGAGTGCGGTGCGCGGCCGCTTCAACACGTTTCTTCACGCCGCCGCCGCCGCGCAATTTCGTCTGCTCCGGGCCGCCGCCGCCGTCCTCTGACCGGCGAACAGGTCTATCACGTCTGCTTGCGCTTTTTCAGGAGCTTCATTTGGGCTCTAAAAGTTACTTATTAATCTTCGTCTTTTTTGTACTTCAAACGAAGATGAATAAGTAACTTTTAGAGACCATAGGAAACTTCCGAAAGAGCGCAAGCACCGCGTGACAAATAGCAACCAGTCACGTGATAAATAGAGGCCAGATTTTCACGGCCCCCGCTGGCGCCAGCTACAAATTCGTTTAGTGCCATAAATATAGCTTTAAAAAGTTTTATTTTTCGTTGTAAATTTGTTTTAGGACTTCCTTTTCCCAACCAGGCTGTGGAAAAAAAATGTTTCTTTGTTTTCCTTTTTATGTGTCCTTTGAAATGTGGAGCAAACTCGCATTTAGCAATGCGCTGCCGTGACTGCGGCTGCAAACCACAGTTCAGACACACACAAACAAACGTTGTACATAAGCAGCAAGCTCATTTGTCTAGGGAGATAGTTGAAGCATATCCTGTAGCAAAAAAAAAATTCGGCAGACACTTAAGACTGCTTATGTGTAGGAATGCGAAAGCATTCCTATACGTAGCGTATTCTTACAAGCAGCGCGCTACGTCTTCTTTTTTCACATGGCACGCCAGCGGTGACATCCCGCTCCCCAACTGTACAGGAGCGGCGCCCCCTCCGGCTCCACGTCTTCCTTGACGATGCATCTGCGTCGCTGTGCTTTTCTTTGTGTTTTGTTTGTGAGGCGTGTCCGCTTTGAGCTTGAGCGCCCCCGCCGCCTTCCGGGATGAAGCATCTGATATGACTCGTCGCAGCCAATGTGAATTCCGCTTGTAGTTGCCGTTTTTCTGCAACGGACGGTTACAGACAACGCCGGCTTCGCTCCATTAAACAGGTAATGTTTCGCATTAAAAGCAAAAAAACACCGAATGCGCGAGTTAACCGTCTGTGAACCTCACAGATATTGAGGTAACCTTTTTGATCTTGGGGTAACATCTCACTCTAAAAAAGAAGGAAAAAGAAAATACCACACAGAGAAAACTAAAACAAAAAAAAAACCTATGCGCGCGTAAAAAGTATTGTGTTTTCAAAAAAAAAAAAAATATAGACAGTGCCTTTCCCTGTGCGTTCTCTTTGTCTTTGTATTGTCGCGCTATTTGTTTCATCATGGACGTTTATTTGCAGAGAAACTAGGAGATCGATGATGTAAAATAGAAGAATTATTGTATGTGGTCTATTTTCTGATACTTGGTGAGGGTAGCAATACTATGATGCCATTGAGCGTGTTTTTGTCCATTTTTATTGTTCTTGGAAAAAGGGGAAGGGGTTGAAGCTCAAATTTCAAACGCATTCTCACGATTTTTTTTTTTCAAATTGATTTTGGCGCTGCAACCAAAATGATACTAAGGGGCCTTTCAATCTCCGTTAGGACAGAGATATTCTTTCAGGCATGTCTGCTTATTTCATAACGTTTAAGAAAAGGTGTCGGGATGTCGCTCCTAGGACTGGCTCTCAACAAGTCTCGTTTCCACGTTGTCGGTGCTTAATTTTGCGGAAACCTCAGAAATTTCACAAAGAAGGCTTTTCATCACGAATGGTTATGAGGTGCCTGGATAATGATTAAAAATACAAAAAAGAAACACGAGCATCGGGTCCCACGTAAGGCGCCAATAAGACGAGCGGTGCTTTTGCGTCTTTATATAACCAGGAGCGCATTTATGATTCAGGCTTGTGGTGGACGGTGGGACCTTGGCTCGGAGGGGTCTGCAAAGGGATGTAATGCCACGGATAGATTTAATGACATAAACGAATGTGACGTTACGAAAAAGGAAATTCTATTTTTACCAAGAAAAAGGCAATTCGCTCTCACAAAAGCTGCTGTATATCTCTTTGTTTCAAAAGAAAAAGTCGCAATTGGGGGTGCCAGGGGGGGGGGGGGGGGGGGTAAGTAACCCCAAGTACTTTACTAGGGGAATACATTCCACTCCTCTCAAATACAATAGCCTCGGCACGGACAGGTTTTCTGGGCTGGCGAGAGTCATCTATCGTCTTGGAGGTAAATGATGATTATGATGATGGTTGTTCTAGATAACCAAATTCATTGTTGTGAAAATGCTCGAAACACGTGCCGCGCGTCACTTCTAGGAAGAACATGGCCTCTAAAATCTAGCTCAGTGCTGCGCCAGATACTTTGCTGCGCTGTGCCGCCATGGTCTTACCAAGGGTTGCGTGTGCCTCGTGCTTCGACGCACCTTGCGCAACTTTTGAAACATGAAGGGGCTTTAGGTGGAATTGGAGACGACACCGCCGCGGCCGCCGCAAACATCCAGGTGCACATGCGCGTGGACTCACGCGTACCTCCCCTCCGTCAGGGCTAGATTCGGCGCTGTAGGCGTTCTGTCTAATGCAAATGATCGGAGTGAAATGTATTCCCCCTAGTAAAGTATTTGGTAACCCCTTCCACCCCCCCCCCCCCTTCCTCCGCTCTTAATTTCGCCCTGCGTAACATGCAAAGTAAAAAGTACGACGAAATACGAGTCATTATGATGATGCAGTTCTAAAATATGCTTCAAACAAATGAGTTCAGTTATGTGAGGAAGTGGTCTTTAAGGAGAAAAAAAAAGTTATTTTGGGGAGAAGCCCGTTAACCACCTTGATTACCTTAGCCTTGCATAGCCACCCTGTTCTTTTGTTTCAAGTTCTGCTTACCCGTATAAGTGGCCTTTGGTTAAATTCTGCAAACCAGAAACCCTTGAATCCAGACAGATAGATATTATTGGCGCGGAAATAATCGCTTCATCGACAAGTTAACTGAACGTTCGTCATCAGTTCAATTGGCCTGCGGTCGCCGTCCTTCCCAAGACCTTTGAGAGTGCTCCAGCTCGCCAGAGAGTGACCAAAGGTTAGCCAAAGATAAAGCACATGTTTCGTGATTTTTTGGTATATCTTGTCTGTTACAATAGAAGATATGCTGTAGAAGCTACGCCTCCAGCACGCGCTTGTTGCCTTTCGTCGTTATTAACTTGCGCGTGGCCCAGCTGTTATTGAAGGAAGACAACTAAAGGTAGAAGCATAGTTTCTATCGCAGATTTTATGCTGCAACAAGCTATTGGGGGTACCCACTAGACGCCATTTTCGAGGGTGTTGTTTAAAGCGAATCAAACTCATGCTCAAAACGAGCTCACATTAATAGGCTGCCAAGACCAAGGATCTTGATGGGGTGGAATGCATGTTGCAAAAAAACTCGGAAAGCTCGCCGTCAGCACGTGCTCAGCAGTCGCGCACAGAGATATTGCAGCTAGAGAATACTCCCAGGAGGAAGACATGCGGTTTGTACGCAACTGGGTTATCGGCAATCATTTTCATTTGAACGTAGCTATCTAGTCAGTTTATAAGCATTCCATACATTTTCCGAAGATCCACGCTTCTTCCTCAAGATGAAGTCATAGTTCATTAGTTTTTTGTTTAAACAAAAGTGCCTTCAGTTCATATAAACCTGAGGCAAATGATATTAGAAATTTTGCGTAATTCATCTTTGCACTAAAACAACTCATCTGTTTTCTTTTGCGAGCTACGTGGGACCTGTTCTGGCATAGGCATATAGCAATTAACAATAATTCATTGTTGTTATTTTGTTTTAAAAAAAGCATGTACATTCGTATAAACCTCTAGAAATTACGTTCTACACAGAAATATATCCTACTCAAACCACTCTCCACCGTAAATGATTACATTATCTCCCCCGGAGCGTGTGATTGTGCGACAATTCTAAGAATTCGTTGGAATAGAACCACTTTGAAGACAATATAAGGCAACTGCAACCGCGTAAAACTATATCGCTGATAAAGCAATCATCCTATCGTTCCTGAAGTAGCACTTACTGATTTGGTCCTGCCAAGTCGGCCCCACATTTTCACCTAGTTTTGCGTAATGTAAGTACATTCGCAAGGCTCGGGATACTTCGTTTCAAAAGCACGTGAATTGTGATTTATTTGTTTATCTATACGGAAGGCACTTGGCGAACTTCAAATGTAAATTTAACCTTTCCACGGAAATATTATATATATTGGAGAAGAAATATTATGTCCTTTAGCGATCCAATATCTGGGGTATATTAAAGTTTCCGGAGGATCTAAACATGAAGACCCACATACATACTGTTTAAAAATCGGAAACAAATTTCATCTCGATCCTTGAGTAAGATTCATGTAAACATTTTGTCAATAGTTACACACTTATGTTGTATGACTCATCTAACCTCCTTCGATTGCTCACGACAAATATTAATCGTAACTTGTCTATTCTGGCGTAGCATTGAGTGTAATCAGCGACCACATTTTTATTTTTATTTGCTACAATGTTCCATGTGAAGTATAAGCAAAACAACTCGCACCGATATTCCTTCAACGAGTGGCATCTGAAAGGAACATTTTACCGTACCTATCATACTCTGAAATTTATATGTGTTCAAGAAAACCTCCGCTGAGGCGTATAACCTTTTTGTGAATTTGAATTAAAATTTACGAATATTCTTTTGTTTATAAATATATCTATCAAATGTTAAGGTAATTGAAATCAGAGCACATTCATAGTATTTAAGTTCTTAAGGGCACGCCCATCAAAACATTTGTCAAAAGCAGAAGTAATACCGAGTGCGTGCTTTCAAATCCTACCAAAACCGAATTAATAGCCAACAGAAGCAGGCTAAACAAAATTATAACCATTTATGCATAGTTTAACGATGCCACAGCAAACAGGAAAATGTTTTATGGACATACAATGATTCCTTTCTGCAGCCAGCATAGAATTTTATTCTTAAAAGATGACAGCTAATCAGAACCAGCTTCTAGTTGACAAATAAGTTGTATCTATTTAAATTACTGTCTAAATTGATTTAAATATTGAATCGTATTAAAACTGTCAATAACAACACGTCCCCTTGTTATCGATTACGAGATAAGTATAAAAAGAATTGTGCATACATATGCATTAGAAAGGAAAGTGTAGGTATTGACAATTTTAAAAATATATCCATCAATTATATACCTTTTATAATTTCATCCGTTTTATGGATATTTCAGACTCACTTTAAAAATCATTGCCAATTAAAAAAAAATCTAACAAACTAAATATAACTGTGTTACACTGTGGAGGCCGTAAATATTCTGGGCAATTATTGCGCAATATACATTCTACTTGTGCTTTCCAAGGACCCTGAGATATTGCAAGTCTTTCTGAATAAATGTGATATTATCTGTAACACACTATTTCCGCAAAAATACACATCAATTGAAACTAAATATTGTACGCATTTAAGACAAAAATATCTCGTTCAGGAAATAATTTCTAACACAAAACTTGTGATTCCCTACATTAGATTGTATTGAAGAGTAAATTCAATAGTTATGGTATTCGAAGAAGTGCACCCTTAAATTCTTGTTTCACAGCACCTGTATGAAGTTTTATAAAGATGCAAATGTTCTTCCTTTCAAATATAATAACCGGCACGTGTACTCAAGACAGCACTATTGCACCTTTCCTTACTAGAACCGCAGTGTTAACGACTTTAACTAGAAATATCATAATAATGACTAGCTTAGGCTGATAATGTTTATTACTTTTACTGGTACCAATGCATCTCAACGTGTCTTCAGTGCAAACAGTTTTAGCTCATGTGTCTACATAAAACCAAAGTGTCTTTAAAAAATTGTAAATTTTAACAACTTTATTTACTCCATTCAATAAATTGACGAGCATACCAGCATCTTGAGAACTACAAAATGAAATATGTAAAAGTAATAATATATTAATGTTTCTGTTCTGAAACATCTCACATGGGACATTCGTATTAACAGCATCTGTACACACATTAACAAAATAAATGAAGGCTGTGGTGACTAGGGTGACTAGAAATAGATACAGCTTGCAATCTAATATATTGCATGGCGCTATATTGCTATGCCGCTTCTAGAGCAACCTCATATATTATGGGGCACAAATACAAAAAAAAGTACCTTGCTCGAGCTAAAAAAAAAAAATCAACTGTGTCTATAGGTAACATTGCATAAAGCGATAGCACAGCTAACTTTAATTTTAAAATCATTACTGTAGTTCAATTAATGTGTCTAATCTAACGCGCCTTTAATAACTACTGCATTGTCAAATACCATGAGAATTAAAATTCTGAGATTATGCAAACAATTTTCACCTTATGAACCATTACACGCAGATACATCGTTTGTGCAAATATCTCACATCACATTAAAACATCAATCAACTAACTAAACAATACAGATATTATTAAAATATTTGGAACGCCATTGCATCATACTTGAAGTTGCAGCAGTCAAGAAAGAATACATACTTCGTGAAACTATGCACCTTTTTAGTGTACAATGTTTATTATAGATAACCAAAATGCACCTTTCCGGATTTAACAATTTTTGCACTGTTAAATCTATATTAGGGGTGTGCGAATATTCGCCATTTTTGAATAACAAATCGAATATTACCCTATTGGATTCGTTAATCAAATCGAATAATAATTTTCAAAAGTTTCGAATATTTTTCGAATAATTTCCGAATAGTCGTCACGATGTCGCGCCGCGAGAATTCCTTACCAGGCGTCCCACAATGCGCCGGCACGCCTGCCATACGTGCCCGCAAGATGGAAATACGTACCCTCTTCTCCCAGGCAATGACTGTCATCATCAGCAGCAGCAGTTTCTCTCTATACGTACGTTGCTGTTGCTTCCATTAGAGACCAATGTGTTAAGTATAACCGACAGGTCTAAATCGCATGTAAGCGATTTGCCAAGGGACGAGACAGGCGACGTCGACCCGCTTCGCTGTCGCTCGGTCAGTCGCGCGATGAGGCAAGCCGAATGAAAGTGGCGTGAGCAAGCGACCAAGGCAATGAGGACGTTTTCTAGAAATCCAAACACCGAGCGACGTGACCGAGCGACAGTGAGAAATCGTCGCTCGCTGCTGACTCTCGTCGCTGTCGCTCGTCTCGTCGCTCGCTGAATCGCTTACATGCGGTTCAGCCCTTAGGGACCGCTTTCGCACGGGATGCTCGTGCAGGCTTTCGGAAAGCTTTTCGTGGAGACGTTTCAGAACTGGTTGCAACAGTACCACCGCTCTGTATGAACGAAGTAGAATTGCTAGTAAGCGGGAAGTTGTTCGAAGCGAAAGCGCAGTAGAGTGTGGAAGTTTTTCGGCCGCTCCCATGCAACCAATTGAAGAAGTCACAACGGCTGGTTGTGTCGAGTCTTTCCCAAATCGTTCCATGGTTGTTCCACTTGTTCAGTGTGAGAAGGGGTTGCTTTTTGAGGGCGCAAGTGGGACAAGACAATGCGTTTTCCCAGAATCTTCTCAGATCAGTGAAAACAAGGTTCCTGGACGTAACCACACAGGCACATCACGCCCTTGCCACCTTCCTTGATCCTCGATTCAGGGACGTCTGCTACAACAAGGAATAGAAAGAGAATGTAGAGTTCCTACTAACTACAATGCTTCAGGATGTACCAGCCTCAAGCGAACTGTGATGTTATGTTCAGCATCCGCGTGAACCGTGATATTATGTTTAGCATTCTAATATTCTAGTAGCTTTGGTCTTTATTTAAATATATATCGTTGAACTCCAGTCATCATCGTCTAGTCGCGTTTTTACAATAATGTTAAGAAACATTTTGGAACCATAAAAATAATTTTATAATCTCTTTGCTCTTCTTTAGTAGCTGCATGTCTACTTACTTTTGGGAAACTATTCGAAAATTATTCTATTCGTATTCGTATTCGATTCGGTGCCACAATTATTCGATTCGTATTCGATTCAGTTTCAAAAATCACTATTCGCACACCCCTAATCTATATATATTTTTGTTATATCTTATACGCTGTAGAAACGTGGCTGGTACTATAGAGACGGTCATCTTTCCGAGTGTAGTTTTCTGTCTCTGTCCTCGCGCACCTCAAAAGGGAAAAAAAATAAACTAATATTTATTTTTACCGTTTGCTTGGCTCATTTCGTGAGTCTTTAACTTCATCCCCTACATAAGATTATTTCGAAATACAATAAACAAGTTTGGAGCGTAAGTACTCTACGCAAAAGGCGTTATACTTAAGTCGAATCTAGATTTTTGATACGAGTTTGCTGACATCATTATAAAAATATTCATGTTTGCTCCAGCGAGCAGCTTAAATAGAAGTTCTGTTGTTTGTTTTTTGTAAGTGCATAGTTTCACAAGTGCTGTGTGACTGCTAAACCTCTATTTTTGACGGCCATTTGAATAATGGTCGTTAAAGATGCAGGTTTATCTGTCGCACGGCACTTGCGGAACTGTGCACTCACAAAAACAAAAAAAAACAACACAAAAAACGTTATATTAAGCTGCTTGCTGCAAGAAATATGATTACGCAAACGACCACCGGTACAACGGCACTGTATACATGTTATAATGCTATCTATTGTTTAATGCATATATATTTCTTAAAGCATAGAAGGCTTTTTAACGGAGCCCCCTTATCCCCAAACGTTTTGCGCTTCTGGCTAACGTCAGCGGAAAAATTGACATCACGTTACCGCCGTTTACGTGAGCTTTACACAAATTAAGTATCTGGATAATTTTAACGTAGAAATTGCGGCCACGTCACTCCAACTTTACTACAGTTTCCCCGGTAAACTATGGTAGAAATTCACGCCACGTAACTTATACACCAATTCAAACATCTCGCCAAATTTAGCGGGAAATGTAATAGATATAAAGGTCCTTCACTCCCGAGACGAATACTTTATTTTTTTCAAAACAAGTTGAAACGCTTGCTTCTCAAATGCTGAATTCCACGCATTGTGGAACGTGGAGATTTGGGTCACTGCCAGTATTATTTTATCTCGATATAATTTTGCGTTCAGATTTCGTCTGCATACGTACATACATGCACACTTTTTCTCTTTCGCGTGTGTTTACACTTGCCGTCGCAGTGGGGGTCTCCATCGCATTTATGAGACTTACCCGCACTCTCGACGGCGTGAGCCGGGTCTTCGGAGGCCGAGAACGATGCCCGCGTGTAAACTCGCCCGCTTGTCGCAAACACTTTGGTCAGGCGAAGTCCAACGAGCAACCAGGCCAAAAACGCTTTAGTTTTCACACCATTTCACATCATGTCCGATCGCAGCCGACGCTGCGTCGGAATATAAAGCCATTCGAACAGCGTAAAAAAAGAAAGAAAAATAAACACGTCGCCTCGGCGTTTCTCGTCTTAGAACGCTCGCTATCGCCGGCTGAACCAATCACGCACGGAAGAAAACGCAGGATCATGGGGTATTTATACTGTAGTATTTGCGTATTTGCGCTGTAAATTAGTATTTGCGCTGGTGTACTAGAAAAGACGTTTATTTTTTTATAGACCAACACGCGGATCAGACATCACGCCGCGGCGGTGGCGCTGCTGTCGACGCGGCGCATGCTCAGATGCTTCACCCCTTCACTCAAGTTTGCTTTGTGCGCACGCGCAAAACCCACACACCTGGGGCTCTACACTCGTCAAACAGAAACTTGGGCCAAAGTTCATGGAGCCCACTGATTGGACTATCCCGACGATGACTTCGCGCTTTTTTCGCCGGCGTCCAATCGGCGCGCTCCGCGAACGTTCGGCTCTAACTTTGTGTTTCACGTGTTTAGGCAAACACCACCTAGGTAAGCAGAAGGCGTCCGCACCGTGATCGCACCGTCATCATAGTATGATCGATCGAGGCTTGAGATTGGGCCCGAGTGCTGCTTCAGTATTCGGCGGGGGCTCGTGTTCAATCAGGGCGTCGAAGGTCGGACTCGGACCCAATAGCCAAGTTAGCGCGGTCCAACTGTGATTACGTTTCATGAAGGGAGACTAGGCGATGCGGAGGCTTTGATTATTCTATGTGGTTTGGCCTAGGGCCTCTGGTGTGGGCAAACTCAGAGCCGTTCGTAAGCAGCGTGTCGGCCTGTAGACCTTTGAATCGCTTATCATCTGGGCGAAATTGTCGAGTCACTGAGCTGTGAACGCATGCGCAGCGTCCGATATACCGCACAGCAGATGAATAGCGCATGCTCAGAAGACCTTCCACAGCCCAGCAAAGCACTGATGGCAGCGCGCAGGCGGCGAGTTTTGCGGAGGCCTGTACACTCACTGACGATCTAAGGAACGCGGGACATGTCGAGTCCCAGGAACCTTATCATAGTTCTGCAGGCAAGAAGGTTGCGCCACTGGCCGATAAGAACGCCGAATAACGATAATGGCTAGGCCACGTCCTTCGTTTCTTAAGACTTTGTTATACTCTGACGTTGAGCGTAGCTAACGGAGCGCGCCTTTCATTGGCCTGCGAGCAGGAACTATAAATCTGCGACCAATGAGCACCTCTGTGCACTCCGCTACGCCACATTTGCTAGACTCAATGCTGGAGCATAACAGAGCCTTTGGGCTGTCAGTATAGCCACAGATGTCCTAAGCCAGAAAGTCCGTCTTAGACCGCTTTTTTAGAAACCCGAACCTCACCGGGCTCTCTTCGTCTTCTTTGCCAACCAAAAACAGCTTCTGTAAGGGCTCCGAAAAAAAAACAAAAAACACACTGGTCAGCCTAGAACGATCTCTGGACGTGCTTGGCCGAGGAATCATCGTTCGACCGAATTAGTCGATAAATGAAGTGCATTTATAACTCATAACTTACCTTTCATCACTCCTAATCTCAGATCACCGGTCGCAGATATTATTTGAACCAATTTTTTTCTTCCGGAGTCCATGATTGACTGGAACGACATGCCCTCTTCTGATATAGTCGTCATAGGTGACACTGGCATGCTTCGAAATGCTCCGATTTCTCATTTGTACTAATGGATCCCTCCGATAGCCTTTGATTCACAACAATGCATTCTATTTTCATTTGCTTTTTTCTGTTTGCTTGGGCTTGCAAACCACTAGCATTCTAAGCTGCTGTTCCTCTTTGATTTGCTGCTTATGGTTTGTGTTAATCTAGAACGCATCCTCTCCTCATGTAGTGTTCCTAAATTGGAGCTTTTAAGGGAACACTAACTAATTTAATTCATTCATTCATTCATACAAATATAAATGAGTGAATAACCAAACTCTGGACCCAGATGTCTGCTAGACCGAAATTCCTCAGTGCAAAATCATGTTCTGTCCACCTGGCTTTAAAATGCTGTTGTTCAAACGGTTTTATTGATTACATCGCGACATCTTGAGGAAATCATCCAATTGTGATTGGGATAGCTCCTCAGTCACTGTAACACTTTAAGAACTTGAATACCGAATTTTATTGTGCAATTATACCATATTTGGTCTTTTATAAATAATTAATACAAATATTCTAGGACAGAATACTTTATCCAGGCCGAACATTTTGTCTTGAAAAACACAAGCGGTTCAGCGAGTGTACACTTAAAAGACCTGCTTTAATACCGAAGTGAATGAGAGTGGGCTTTTTTCATAAGGAGATGATCGCGTGATGCCGGAAAGAAGCCTGACTTTCAGAAATTGTGAAAGTTTCTTGAAAGCCACAATGGTCCGAACTATGTATTGAATCTTTTGTATGCGTTTGTTATTGTCTGCGGTGATTAAGGAACATGTATCTTATTTCGGAAACATGTAATTGAAGAAAACTAAAGTTTTTTTTTTTTTTTGAAGGGTCGTTTTAGTTGTAATGAATTCCACCAAATCTGAAGCATTCAGATTTGTTTCTCCGCGTACAGTGACTCAGTTCAATAACTAGTTTTGTTATGGTTCTCTTGGACATGTTTGTTCGTTTCACGTCATTTTTAACTATTACAGATTGCATTCACAACTTCCGGGCCTAGCAGTTCGGTGCGGTCCGTAATCTTTTTGGCATCCTCCTGACTTAGAATACTCTTCCAGACGCCAGCCTTACCTTGCGTCACGCACCTAACGCTGGTCATCGCTTCCAGAAAACCAGAGCACTGCACGGAGGCGTGGAACGACTTGACACCTTCCGAGAGCCTCATGTCTCCTGCCAGCTTCTCGAACGGAATATAGAAAAACTCTTCCATGTACTTATTCGTCTTTGACTTCATGTAGGACACGGTGCTCTTCTCTTGAACCTTCTTCACAAGACCCTTGTTCTTGATGATTCTCTTGTCTTCACCGAGGAACTTAGCCAGACGTGTTACTACCTCTGTGAAGTTCTTAGCCATCTCTTCGTACGTGACCCAAAACACATTAGAGTCGTCCTTGTGGTCGTACCAGGAACGCACGTGACTGAAGTAGCCCTGGTAGTCGACATCGTCTTTGCAGAACTGGTCGACAAAGTCCGAGAGAATTCCGTTGGAGAAGGCGTAGGCCGGGAAGGACTGCAATCGTCGGAACATGGTGGCGCACACGTCCCTCGGGTCTCTGACAAGCACGACGTACTTGGCCTCCGAAGACTTGGGTATGCAGTCGTAGGAGAGATGGGAAGTGATGGTTCCCGGATGGAGCATGGCCTCGATGGTTTCCGACCCTTCGAGTTCGAGGAGGGGGTTGCTTTGAAACAGGGCGATGGCGTCTTTTGGCGAAGAACCGTTGTGGAAGAGGAGGTAGAGTACTTGCTGCATCCACAGGGTTCCGCACTGAGGGTAGGTCACCAAGAACACGTCACTTTCCTTGGGCTGATAGTCCAGTCCCGACTTCACAGCATAGGGTGGGTAGAAATTCGCCAACCGAAGGCCCGAGATTACTTCGTAAACGGGCATAACCCTGGAGTCGCCCATATTTTTTCGTCTTTAAATGACGTCCTTTAAAAGAGGCCAATCTGAAACAAACAAAACAAAAAAATCATTGTCGGTGGGAAAAAAGCGAAAATGTTAAAACATCTCGTCCGCCGCGCGCCGCAATCAGTGTTAAGAACTTGTTTCAGAGTAGTTGTTTAACGGCAATCGGGCAAACTTATGAAATTATATGAAACGTCGAACTTATTGTTTCAGTAATCTTAACTTTCCCATTGTAAGGGTTGTATTTGATGTTCGGATGTAAGCGTTATATTATAAGTAGAGTTCTGTGTTTTCGGATAAATCTGAAAAACTCCGAAAAACACCCGCCGGTAAAATTTTGGTAAATTCTGATTTATCCGATAAACTCCGAGTTATTATGTGCCAATGCCACTCCCCCCCCCCCCCCCCCTCCCCCCCGAAACCGCAAAAAAAAAGAAAAAAAGTAAAATACTTTTTTCCTTTTTTTTTTAATTTGATCAATGCAGGGGCAATGGTCCTGGAAAAATGCCACTATATTTATCTTTCAAATCTCGGACCCTTGTCAAAATCGGTCTTACAGCTAGTCTTGTCGAGGTTGATTCAGGGCAACAGGTCATTGTGCATTCAGGTCACGACAAAAGCCACTATTTTGGTTTCGAGCTTTGGCCATGCGATTTGTGATTTAGAGCATAGAGATTGTATGTTTTGTAAAACTGAAAGCTATCGACCATAGAGATTGTATAAAATGGGGAAGAGGGGCAGTTGAAACTTCTCTATTTCATCCTTAACCACTCCACCTCTCGCGGCCGCGGGCTAGATTGATGGTACCGGATGGGATGACTACAAGCTTCCTCCCGACTACCTCCGGGAGTTTATTGATTTTAAGGTATCGACGTTTATCGAAGCGACACTTGTGTGCGACTTCTATCCTGGGAGAAATTAGTGTTGCCAATGGCAATGGAACCAACGCCAGATACAGCTGAAGAACGTTTAACTGATACCAGCGCGTTTTATTTCTTATCTGGCATAGGTCGACATCCAGTTCATATTTATATATTTATTTTAAATAGGAAACACTGCGAAATGAAACTCCTGAATTTCGGAGATTTAGGAATAAAACAAATATAAACTCCGATAAACTCCAAATCTTTGGCAAAAAAAAAAAACTAAAAAATACCCTCTGAATTTGAAGAAAAATAAACTCCGACAACAGGGAGCCAAAACTATAGGACAAAAGTATAAAACGTAATATTCCGGTAGTACTAATTTGGGAACACAAACTGTTAATCAAGTGACCCCATCTACCATAGATAGGCTAGAAAAAAATGTTTTTTTTTATAACTTTGCTTTGAAATACATTTTGTAGTTGACGGTGTCTGTATATCTTAGGAGTCTCCCTGTCCTGTTAAAAGCTACTGTCTTCTTTGTGCGAAATGTTTCTTCATGTCTCCACCGATTTTACGTGCGAATCGTCAAAGTCGGACATTCTAGATACGTTAAAACAGAGAACAAGAATAATTCGTCGTCAGGTTAGTGTGAAATTACACTACTTAAAAGGCACCAAGAATCTGTCTTACGAAATGTTCCTAAATCTACAAGGTGCGCGCCAAGACGCACTGATGCGATTGTGTTACTGCGGCGGCGGTTACTGTACATTGATACGTGGTCTTCAATGACCATTTCAGTATTTATATTTTTGCAGCATACTTGAAGCCATGGTATGAAATATCTGGATTTCCATTGATCGACGTAAAATTGTGGTGAACGGGACTTTCAGAGACCGCACTGATGTCCCCAAAATATTTATGCAATTCATCAGCTAGTTGATTTACAAATAAATGCCGATATATTAGGTCTTCATAAGCTAAATTGATTAATATATTTTTTCCGAGCCGAAGGTTTCCTTTCTTCTTAAACTTTCCAGCCACTTTCACTTGTTTAGATGTTTATTTGTCGATTTGACCAGAATACTTTTACCTAATGCCATATGAAAGTTTGTTTCGAATATTTGATTATTAAATAGCCTATATATTTATCTGCAAATAGTCAATATACTCATTTGTATAACGAAGCGCAAATTTGCTTTTGAGACATATCGTTGACAAAATAAAAGTATACTGAATCCGGCCCACTTACCCTAACGGACATTTTTAAATACACTGCAGCTAAGAAACTGCCAAGTTTAAAAGAAATACAGTCACGTCGCAGTTCTGTTCCATAAGAATATTACTACTAAATAACTGACCATTGATAGAGAGTAACCAAATCTATGGTGCACTTATTTATTCGCTTTATTTATGAGGGTATTGCCTTCACGTCAATTTAGGTGAGCGAAGAGTTAACGCATGATTACATTCGTCTTTGCAGTGGACACATTTATCTTTATCCAAAAGAATGAAGAACTTGTAACTCACCTGCAAGCCCTATGGCTCCGCTGTAGAGCACGCTTAAAAGTGCGACCATACGGCAGGACTACGCTACTGCAACTTTCATCTCATGGGACGCGTGGCCGACTGACTCACTCTGCTCATATGCCTTCGAAAGGCTGCGAAAATAAGACCGGGGAGTGGAGGAAAGGGCGTGAGAAAAGGCTCAGGCTGACTCCAGAGAGAGGAAAGCGAAATAAACAAGTAAAAGAAACAACAAAGAAAGATTACAGACGAAAAGAGCTCGATTTAGGTTACAGGAAAGTCTCGAGAGGCGTCCTGCCCGAAAGAAGCAGGACAACGGCGTCCAGACTCGCGGAGTCAGTTAAACCATGGCTGCTTGTATACGCTCGAAAGCCGAAACGTTTCGCCTAGCCATAACGGCCCATGCTGCTTTCTGTTGTTTGTACTCTCGAGTTGTTTCTCCGTCGTGTATTTTCCGGTTTGTCTACACTGGCAAGCCTGCAAGCGAAACCATTTGATCACGGCATTGTGAAGTGAGAAAAACACTAGGCGAGGTGAGGATTCCTACCTTGCATAGCCGGCAGAGTGGTATGACAAATACATATAATCGTAAACATAGTGGTAAACAAATGTAAATTTTAGGTCTCTTTTTTATAACGATTATTGAAACTACGCGCTATTAACGTCGATTAAAAAATTTAATCGTATTCATCGCCACACTTTTAAATATTAATTAATCAATGAATCGGTTTCGTTAATTTTCATGCAGAATAGTTTAACAAGGTCAAAATATTTTTTTTTTTGTTTTCGCTCAATATGTGACAAACGCCTCAATGTACAATCTCGGATTTTAAATCAACCTTAAAGTGCAGTTGATAATAAAAAAAGCACCCACACTGACAAGTTATTACTTCAGCCGCAAATGCGAAGAAGCTCGTTGATATTCTGTGGCAAATGCGAACTATTTTGATTCTTCACTATAGTTTCTACTGCGCTAAACGGACACTCGCCCGACGTTAAAGTGGCTGGGACAAGTACAGCATTCTTCATTTGTTTAAAGCTACAAATCTCGTGCCTACAGTTTACTTTAGTCTACATTTTATCTAAACTGTGATTTCATACAAGTGTAAAGCTGTTTAAAAAATTAATCGCGATTAAAACAGTAATTTATTAATCGGTAGGTGAATCGATCAAGCGCCCAGCCCAACTAAAAGTCCAAAAAATGCGATCTGCGTGAATTTTTTTTTTTTTTTAAATTTAATATGTGACCACACCTCGCGACATTCTGCTTTTATCTTATATATATCTCATAAGAAAAAGGGTGTCGCCAAATTTCATCACATTTTTTATAATAAAATGGCCACTCATGAATCATGATTTTTTTTCTGATACTTAGAGCATGCAGATTGAGTGTCTGACATAAAACCACGAACACAGAATTCAATTTAGTTTCCCGTTAAGCACGACTGATATACCTCATTACGTCTCCAGTAAGCGCTTGAAAGTTTTCATCGAAGTAGAACATGTTCTTCGCATCAATACGTTTGTTCATATTCTTATAGGTTATGTGTATAGAGTCAGATAGCTATGAACCATTTTTATTCCAGTGTCTAGCAACACTTGCCCGACTTCTATTATGTTGGTTATTACTTCTGAAGCCTAGGAAATAATAAAGAAACTTAAACTAATCGCTTACTAAATCAGCCAAGTTATGTTCCACAGCTATCTAGCTCAGATAAATTAAACCGAAAGCTATATTTATTGCAGTGCTATTCAAAAAGGAGCATATTTCAAATAATGATATGCAACAAACTGTAACAAACTGAAACATATTCCGCATATCACTAAATACATAAAGTTTTTTTTTTTTTTTTTTTGGAGGCGGGGGGGGGGGGGGGGGGGGGTGGAGGCAGTGGGGAGCAAGCCTACTTGTGCATGCTTGTTGCTCCTGTTCGAGATCTCAAAAGATTGAATTTTTGAAGTTGTGAATTCGATCTCAATTGATTTCTTTTGTTGCAATAAACAGTCTAACATTTGTGGAGCAACTCGAGGCGCTCATGTTGAGTTCGAAGAACCCCAAAGATCACAGCCAGACGTGTACATCATTAATAACAAGTAATCAATTACTTGTCTTCGATTAGTTTTTTTTTAATATTAACATTGTAATCATTTGAAAACATTCATTAGGGAGTCATCCTAACAGTGACAACTTGTGTTACAACTAAAATTACTTCTAGTCGTTACTATTTTCCTCTGTCATTACTAACAGCGCCCTTTTATCTATACAAGTTTCCTAGCTAGAAATCCTCAAACTGTTTCCGACAGGGGACGAGTTTACGAGCATTAATGGCTTAAAACTATGTAACTTGTAATGCTGTGAATTTAATACAATATTAGCCAGTACGAAAAACAACTTTTTAAAACTGGCATAAAAGTTTGATGTTTGGGAAATTTGAGTAATTAAAAGTAACGGTTTCTTTTTCAAGTAACTGCCAATTACTTTTCTCCTCAAGCAATTAGGTAAAGTTATTTTATACTTTTTAACCAAGTGTAATTTTAACTGCGATCCACTACTGTAATTAGTAAAGTGTGCAATATAGCTGTCCTGCACTTTGAACTATTGACCTTCCTCTATTCAGTGATGTGCGAAATGTTTTATTTTGCGGTTTGTTCGAAATCCCAATTTTTAAGAGAATGGGAAATTTTCATCTCTTAATACAAATTAATAAAAAACAATTAGTCAATTACCTATTTATGTCTTCTAATTTGCCCATTACTGTTTTTCACGAAAAAGAGACCAAGTTTGACACAACACTTTCGTACCTTCCTTCAAATCTGCTACTACCAGATCGACATAAATGCAGCCTATTTTATTGATATTGTTTGTTTTTATTGTAAAAATAAAAGAGTTACCGAAACCAACAATCTGTATTCCATGAGGAAGTACTTTACCTCATGAGGGTGTAGAAAAAAAATATTAATTTTTAGTAACGAATACAAAGGATTCTTTTTTTTTTTCCTCTTTAGACCCCATTTTGACCCATTGACAAGGAATTTATTTTAAAAATGTCTACGTGCTTTGAAAGCATTTTTACCTATTCATCACCTTAGGACTCTAAGGCATTATAGAGGGGGAAAACAGATACAAACAATCGGTAGAAAAACGTTAAAATTAACAATGTTAATAACATAGGAAAAAATAACAAGGAAACAGGCCATGTATGATTACAGAAATTATTAGTGATAGAATTTCGGAATAGGTTAGGTTTCGCGATGGAAGCGGTCAAACTGGTGAGGTGCTTTTATTATTGTGATGTGCGAGGTAGGAGAAATTAGAATGTGGTTGGGATAAAACAGAAAAATAAAATAAATTAAATATCTCAAACAGCAAAACAATATATGTTTTTTATTGTTTAGAAAAAAAAGGACGAACATGATCTTTCTGCCAGGAGAGATGACCTTGGCCATCCCGTTTTGAGGAATAGAGAGAATGAATAAAGATGGGGTAAAAACCAACAAAAAAAGGAACCAGGCAAAGGGACTACCAAAACCAACAATTGGAGCAAACGTAGAATGACGCACCACATGAGCAGCAATACCAGATATGGAATGTCTTGAACGGACCAAATACGCGTCTAGAACCACACATATGTGTTTTTCAATGCATTTCTACCTATCTGCTTTTCTGTTCACTTTTGTGTTTTTAAAAAAAACTCGCGAAACATAAAAAAAGAATGCTGGTAATATATCTTTTTTAGTACGTGAATGTCCCTGGTGTTCAGCTTGACCGTTCAGAAATTCCTAACGGCGGCGCAGCCCCGCATGACTCTGTTCAGCGTCGTTTATGGGCATATAACGCGTTATTGCTTTCACGACCGCCAGAATAGTTTATTAAAATGAAGCCTGGAGTTTTCTAATATTTGGTTCTGTCAGATGAGACCTGACGTGAAGTTCTACTAGCTCATCTCTAGGCGGAACGAACGTTGGCGTGTATTTACGGGTTGAATCGGAGGAAGGGGAGATGTGAGCATGCGGGTAAGGAAGGCCACAGAAGTCCGGTTGGAATGAAAAGTGGGTAGGCGCAAAAGCTAGCTGCTATTTTTCTCTGCTAACCTTTCGTACATTACGACATAATTATCCGAACAAGAGCTGGGTTTTTCTTCTCTCCCTCGGTTTTTGCCCATGTAGGTTTCTGAAACGTTTGAAACGACAAGGCGCCTTTCGAATGCCCAGCCACCTCGTTGATTTACGCCGAGCATTGGCTACGCACGCTCGGACCACGCGATACGCTGAGACGTTAGTGGAGAAATGTAGGTCGGGCTAGAAGCGGTACAAGTGAAGGATTTACCTGCAATTCTAGACCTGTCACTGACTATAGTCCACTAAAAGTTTGCGAATAAGTTTCGAGAACTCTGTCAGATTCGAGCAGCTCTTGCAGATAGATTTTACTTCTTGACGCTTTCTTTATCAATCTTATTTGTACGCAGCTATGGCGCATTAAAGAACAACGTTATGTTCGAAGATTACCCAGGGAATTAACTGTAACGACGCCCTGGCCTTTCCTGTAGAAAGCTGTAATTTAGTTAAAAAAAACAGTTTCTTGAATCGCGCTTTCGCCGCATGGTGAAGGGTCTAACGTTTCCGAACGAAACGCTTTTTCCTGTACGTACTTGAGCTCCTCACATTGTTAACAAAACCGTTTGTGCGAAACTGTGTAATACGGCCCATAAAGCTGTTTGCCCTATACCTACGTTTCCGAACTGTAAAACCTGTCTGCAAATTTCATTGAAAACTTTATTGGACGAGAGGAAAAGAATAGACTCTCAAGTCGAAGAGAAGACAGATGAGCGGAACGTCTAAACTTAGACATTTCCCTCCTGCCTCGCCTTCTTTCATACGTCCACCTCCAGTGTATTTTTTTAGACTTTAAAATTGCTTCTTTGTTTCTTCGGCCAGTCTCCGGTGTTACACAAAATGATTCAAATGTTGTGCGGTAAGGATGCCAAACTGTCTTCTTAAGTGCTTCTGAGTCACTCAGGGAGAAGGTATTGGGGAAAGGAGCAGGACCCTTATGTACTAAGGCTCCTCTGTCTGCAGTACGGAGTCACTTGCCACGAGAAGTGCCTTCCATAGCTTCTCTACAATAGATCATTGGTGGGTTTCTCTTCTCCGCTTGACCTCTTTCAAGCGTTCGCTCTACTAAAGTAGAGTGAGTGGAGGGCTTCAAGGCAGGAGTTCATCTTGCTATTCTTGCAAGTGACCTTTCTTCAAACCAATTCTGTTGCTTTTGATTGTTTTTTCCCCCAATTTTGATAAATTTACGATATACCAGGCTTCGCTCTCCTGCAGAGGTCGTTATGCTACACAATCTATACTATAACTTATAAGGACCCCTAGCACCAAAAATTAATTTTCAGTTTACCGTCAAAACGCGTCAGTTAATTTTATACAGGAGATGTAACAAGGTATCTTCGCGTGGAAAAACATTTTGAAAAAATCAATACTTCGTCAATGTAATTGATTACTGAGATACAAATATATTTTTAAAATATGTCTCGACAAAGATATACAAATACACTAAAGTATGTCTAATATCCTATCGGAATAGATTGGTATTGCGGTATTGCCAAACCCTGGGTCACGGGTTAAGGATGATCGACACTCCATTGTGTGTTTTGCATAAAGAACAGTACACTGGCGGGTAGCAGTTATGTTTCTGGGAAAGAAAACCAGCGCATTACTTGTAAAATAGTAAAAAAAAATACAAGTATGAGCAAGTAAGTATATTCTATTGGTAGCTGACGTATACTAGTTACCTTTGTAGGCAGTCCTTAAGCTGTGAACTGCAAGTTTCGTTTTTTTTTTTTTAAATTGCAATATTTACAGTAATTTCGAATTTACAAGTATTCGTATTTTCATGCATGAATCTATATAAATAAATTATACTGGAATTGGTTATAACACATTTTATTCGTAAAAGGAAAAGCCATTCAAAAAAGTGCAGGATGTGTCCAGTAAATGCCTTACAACTTGAAGGGAGGTGGACAACTCCAATAAAGATGATACAATTTGTTAAAATTTGGACATGTTTATTCGACAAATTCTATAGCATTTTTTTTTTCAAAATACTATTTTTGTTTGAAATTCCCCTGAAGAAGTTTATAGACAAAAAAAAAATAAACTGGACGTAGCTCACACCGGAAGCATTCTCTAAATGCTGCTGCCGTTCCAATGATCGCTCAAGCGAACCTTTCGAGTGGACGTTCTAAACGCCCACGGCAAAACTTTCCTCGTGCCGTTTCCAAGTTTCGCTCCTCTAATGCAGGCCTTGCCGAACAACTTTGCGTGCCGAGGGGTGAAAATGGGCTCCGGAAACTGCGCAGTTTACTCTGCACGACTTTAAATAAATAGGGTTGAGCTCTTACTGTTATAAAAGTCAGACTAAAAGATAGCGAGAGCGAAAGCGAACCAAAGTAGAGAAACGACTGGAGAATTTTAATTTTGCCATTTACTAACGAAGAACAATTGGAGTAATTGTCTGGTCACTATGCCATCAGACATATTTCATTACTCTGTTGAATGATGAATCAAGCACGCAGTTATCTTTTAACAAAATCATCGGCCAAAGGGGGAATGTACTCCCTCTATACTCAAGGAATCCAAAGTTCTTGAAAGCTATGCATATTTATTGATATAGTTCCTGCTTGATTATATTCCGTTTTATTGACGTTGTTCTTATTATCACGTTTCAACGGTGTGTCAGTTCAGTTATCAAAAATAGAATCGAGGTGTGTTACATTTGAATCGAAAAATGATTCCTCGCTAAATTACTAAAATTACACACCTTCGAATCTCTTAATTAGTGCTTACTAGGGCTGGACTTCAATTGAAAGTTTTAACCCGATTAATCGCCACTCTTTAATCGATTAATTCATCGATCAATCGGTTCCGTCTATTTCCGAGCTTATTATATTAAAAAAGACAAAATGAATTTTCGTTTGCCTTTGCTGAAAATGTAGTAAACGGCGCAGTATAAATTATGATTATGAATCAATTATCTCGATGTGTAGTTAAGAACATGCTCAAAGGCACTCAGACTCACAGATTATTACTTCAGTTGAAGGGGGTCGAGAGGTCCGTTGATTTTCTCCGGGAAGAACGACCTCCTTTGATTGTTCAAAACAGTCTCTGCCGCGCTAAACGGACACTCGAAAGGCGTTGAAATGGCTGGGACACGTGTCCCCGTCTGCACTTGTAAGAATTAAAGTCTCGCCCCTACAGTTTATTTTAGGCAACACTTTTTACCTACATGTTTTCTCTTTATACAGGTGTACTCGTCCACATCTGCAGTCGTGAAAGTGTATAAATCTTACTTTCTTTTAGTTCGTCAATCGTTTACCGAATAACCGGTCAAACAATTCTGATGTATACTAGGCTGCAAAGTTGCACTTAACACATAGAGACGTAAACTAAGAGATGATATGAAAGACAATTAAGAAAATAACGTACTTGTGAATGCACAGACTAACAACTGCAGGTTAAAAAATAATCGCGATTAAACCCTCAATCGATTCATCGGTAGGCTAATCGATCAATTGCCCAGCCCTAGTGCTCGCTATAGACACAGACAGCTGAGGAAACACTGAGAGTGTTGAGTCATTATAATTTTAGTTTCACTTTGTGGCCAAGGATATTATTAAGACATTAGCCGATAAGAGCGCCGAAAACCGAACCGTGAAGCATGAAGCATGAATTTAGGAAGTCACGCATTGTCTGTTTTGGAGCTGTCAGTGATTGTAGCTGGACATTCAATTTCGGGGAAAATGTGCACATTTTTTGTTCTCTCTTCAAACTTCCGGCATCACTCTATGGCACAATAATATACGCCGAAGAAACCAATACATTATACGGCTTTAATTAAATTTGCCGTTCCTGCAATTGTCCTTTCCAGATTTTTCAGAACGCTTTCCTTTACCAATTTTACCAGCCTGTACATTAAACCAACCAACGAAATAATTAACGTATTAAAGGGATGCTGAACCGAATTTTGGATCTCACATAACCTAAAAAGAGTAGCCGCCAAGTTTGAAGTTCCTATCCTCCTCACAGCGCCCGACAAACTTAAACGATTATGTCCGAAAATCAACGAGCAGCAGGATACACATGAACTATGAAAAATCAACCATGCAAGGAAGTACGTGGAATGTCACAGCGGCATCATATACGAAATACCGTTGTCATGTGGAAAGGTGTATCTGGGACAATCTGGAAGGTGCATCAATGTGAGACTCAGGGAACATGCACTTTCTCTAAAGTCAACGCCAGCGGGCCATCTTGCTGTGCATGTGAGAGATTGCGGGTGCACACCAATGTTTTCCGAGACAAAGGTGCTTAAACATTTTAAGGAACAAAATACTAGAGAGGTGTACGAGGCGTGCAAGATCGCGAATAAGGGCCCAGCCTGTATAAGTACGCCTTAGATTGCTCTGACGGCGAAAGAGCTCCAAATTTTGAATTTTAGTCCCTAAACTATTGTTTTCTTTCTTTCTTTTTAATTTTCATTCCTGTGGAAGCCAATACCCTTTTGGTCACCGTCAACTTCGTCTTTCTTCTTTTTTCTTACTGTGACAACCAGTACCCGTTGGGTCACCGTCAACTTTGTAGATCACATGTGAATAATCGTACATAGATATACTCACTTGGGTTAGTTAAAAATGTAACTTGTCATTCCGTTAAAATGGCTCTTAGAGATAGATTAATTTTAGTAACTTAATTCCTCTCCCTTCCTCGATTTAATAATATTACCGCACTTGACACCTTTCTTCTCTTTGACTACCTCATCATTAAATCCTCAGTTGTGAGTCAGCGCTCTTTCCTTCCTGTTGTCTCTTCCTTCCGTGCCTTACTTGCGCTGTTCAAGTCAATATGTATATCCAACTCGCCCAGCAACTCATCTTGGTAAGGTAGCAGGAGTGTTCAACAGGGCGCCACAAATCCATAACACCACTCATAAAGCGAAATCTTGAACGGATGGCCGCATTTTTGTAAAATAAGGATGCGATTGAGTGAGAATTGCGACGTCGCGTTTTCTGCAGAATCGCCGAGGCCTTGCTTCCTTCCCTCTTCGCGTCCTCGCCGAGTCAAAGCGAGAAGAGGAGGAACCGAGAATCGCGACATCACGGGCTTTTCTGGCCTTGTTCAAGCGCGCTCTCCTTTCACAAAAATAGGACCCTTCGTTGGAGTTATCGCTTTATAAAAGATGCTTCCGGGTTTGTAGCGCCACGCCTAGCGCTTCCGCATTTGTTTTCTGAAATCAAACTTTCGTTTCAGCATACCTTTAAAGGTTGGAGATTGACTGTCAATCACAAACGGGGGAAAGTAGCATTATATATATATATATATATATATATATATATATATATATATATATAGTGGGCATGGTGGCATAAGATCCAAGGGGCGGAAGGCGTATATATAACGAAGTGAAAAACTCGCGGTGAAAAACGACAAACAGCGGAAGTTTAATCTACAGTTTCGCCAAGAGACTCGGCTTCGTCAGGAGATGACATACAAGTGAGGGCATATCGCTATGTCATATCCTGACGAAGCCGAGTCTCTCGGCGAAACAGTCGATTAAACTTCCGCTCTTTGTTGCTTTTCACCGTGAGTTTTTCACTTCGTTATATATATATATATATATATATATATATATGATGAACTCTATGTGAACTCGTGTTAATGAGTGTATATTTATTTTACCTTGTTTGTGTAATTATTGTATAAACTAATCCATGCAGCCCCCCCCCCCCCCCCTTATGTAATGCTCTCACGAGAGCCTTTAAATAAATAAATAAATAATTATATATGGGCGGTTTCATTCGGATTCAGGCAACGAGTGGCAGTCATATTTTTTATTTGCTCCAAATTTTTATATATTTTGGAGCATGTTCCAAGAAGAACAATACTTTTGTTTTATTTTACTGTTCTGACAAGATTAGTTTCTGACAAAAAAAAAATCTCAAAGAAGCGGGAAAGAACGACGAGGTTTTGACGATTCTCGTGTGTGGCGTTTTTGAATCACTCTCAATCTCAAAGTATTCAAAAGAGAGCGTCTATATTTTTTTAGTGTGCTATATATGCAAGTAGGTAAGACGAAATTATAACTACTGTTTATTATTCGTCGCTCAATTTTTTTTTCTTTTTTTTCGACTATGTTTACTATAGATTTTAAAATAAAACCATGTGTAGAACCTTTCATTGACTTCCAAATTAAACAAAGTTTGTGTTTTTATCATGTTCGAGTACTGAGAAATATAAAGTGGTCCAAGTCACCAGGCTCCATCTAAAATGGACCGTAAAAATCGACGCCTGCATGTAGTAATCTAAACTTTTCGTTAAAGGTGTATTTCACAGGTCGTTTTTTTCTTGTAAAATTACAAATCGTAGTTCTCTTTCTGTAAAAAATAAGGCCAAGAAACTTGCCAGGGTCTACGGCGGGCAGCGACGCAGACGACAGGGGTTCAGTAGCGGGGTGTGTTTGGCGTTCGTATTGATAGATGGCGCTTCCTCCTTATCGCGACGGCTCGCGACCACCGTGGTTTATTAAAATGAACATCATCTTTTTTGAAATGTACCTTTGGTTCAAAAATAAATTCGGACAATAAAAGCAAAACTTGAAGTAAAAAAGGAAAAACGCGTCTGCATAACGACGGCGCTTTTGCTGCCAACGGATTTCGTCTGCGTGTCGTCTGCTTTCTTTCGCTGGTCGTCTGCATCTTCGGACGCTGCTCCCGACGCCATCTGTCAATACGAACACCAAACACACCCCGCTACCGAACCCCTGTCGTCTGCGTCGCTGCCCGCCGCAGACCCTGGCAAGTTTCTTGGCCTTATTGTTTACAGAAAGAGAACTACGCTTTGTATTTTCACAAGAAAAAACCGACCTGTGATATCCCAAGTAGCACAACTCGCCGGTTTGGGACTGGGGCGGTACCGGTCTGCCGGCAAGATCCTACTGGGGCGACGCTGGAAACGCCCCACGGGGCGACAACGGGCCAGTGAGATTGCCAGTCACTGGCCAGTGACTGGGACTGACTGGGACGCCCGGCACTGGGCGTCCCAGTGGGTTCCCGGGATGCTGCCAACACAAATCCCCGGCGTAGTACCAGCAGTACCGCAAGATACCAGCAAGACCCCAGGCTAGCAGGCTAAAACCGTACAGCTCCCGGTCTTGTTTTACAGGCTAACATTTGGTTTTGTGTGCAATTCACACCTGAATAGAAATGATGTTCATAACAACGGTAATTTTAACAAATAATGTGTGTAAACAATTATTTTGCACTGTGCATTAAAGTACATTTCTTGCATAGGTATACACCTTTTTGGTAAAGCAGCTGCCACATCCACCTGTCACTCATATATGGGTAGTAAATGAAACATACAAAATTGTTACCGTAATTATTTATTGCCAGTTGCAGTGAAGCTACAGCTCGGCTGGTAATCATGGGCGCCATAGGAGTGCGCTGGATGAAAGAGGCTGCATGTCACGGGCCCAGGAAATTTTCTTCACACTTCTCAAGCAGCTGGTGGTGCAAGTCGACCATGCACCCGGGAAGGCGAGTCCTTCATTACAGCACCTGTAAAGAGAATTGACACCACAGTAGAATGACAGTGTAAATCAATACCAGCTGCACCTGATAATCCAGAAATTCCAAACTGGGGTGAGGGGCATAAGACAAGCAGCCCATGTAAAAGGAAAAAAATTTGTAGCTAATGCACTAATTGTCTTTATTTTTTTTTCTATCTGGAAACTATATCACAACAAAAATACTTTGATTGCCCTAAGGGACACACCTGTAACAACACACTGGATGACCAAGGGGCACAAATGGTCCAGTTATCTCATAATCAAAATCATCTATTTTAATTCAAAAGGGCAAGTCGAGAGACAAGTGAGCTTGGTGGAGTAGTTGGCATGTAGTTTAACATTGTCGTTCGTCACGATAGGTGCGCAGTCCGTGATATTCACATTCAGCATTTTTAGATAAATTAGCGATTCATTAGTCTTACTGAGACAATGACAAATCATATCCTTGACATATACAGCTCAGAGTGATGAAAGCAGCATTTGAACCTTTTGTAGCAGGTTTTGTAGCATTCAAAATACTGGTATGGAGCAGCCGCTAACGCTTTTAGAACAGATGCAAATGAAAAAAAAAAGTGATTGCATATTTAAATGAGTTTGTCTGTGATAATAATTGCCAGTTCCTCTTTGATACTAGAGCATATTACTTATCGCATTTTGTGCTAAAAATAAATAGGATGCGAAAGGAACAGATAGCCTTCTTTATTTGAAATAAGGCTCTGGTCGTAGCGGGGTCCATTTAAAACGGGTACTAAAAATGGTTGAAAATAAATCATAGCCCAACCCTTCAGTTTCGATAAAGCCTCCCTCCCATCCCCATTCTACATTCAGTGTAGAACGTGGATGGGAGTGTACAGTGGTTGGTAGATGCAGGTTATATGTATGGGACATCTATTTTCTAAGTAATATTGTTTATCTGGGCAATTTTCTTCCATCACAAACTGAGACAAGGTTCTAAATTAAGTGGAAAATAGGAAGGAGGAGTGTGATCCAGATTTAGTTTTGCACAAGCTATGTGGCAACTGACTTCATCTTAGAATTTATTGAAGTGGACCTGGGTATAATAATGTCTAGCCCGACAATACTGCCAGGAGCACATGTCTCAAAACCTGTCAGAAAGGGGTAGAGGAAGTTTGAATAATAATTTCCGTATTACGATGAGCAGCTGCTCATACTGAGAATTGATGTGAGCAATGTCGGCCATCCCTCTGCCTGAAATATCTATGCGTAAGACACCCCCTATCGGAAAAAGTTTTAGCTGAGCGCTTTTTACGGCCCGCTCCCCTCAACCACTGAGCGAGAAAGCCACCAGGCATGCGCATAACACTCAGCCGGCAGTGGCCTTTGGGGTGCAGGAATTGTCTGCTCCAGCGGCATCTGCGCTCCGATTGGTCGTTGCTGACTGAGCGTTGTGCGCCTGCACATGCTTTCCTGCTGAGCAGAGCGAGCCGTAAAGATGCTCAGCTAAAACCATATAACGTCTATGTCGCAGCCACAACTCCAAAACGCGCAGTCTCTTCTTCCTCGCTTGTACAATACACCAACATTGCACTGCATACTGCTTTAGAGACTTGCTGGCATGTTTCACACTCACTCCCTGCAGGCAGCTAGGACTGTCAGTAAACGAGAAAAAAAAAGTGTGGACACATAACATGCACGCCAAAACAAAACGTGAATGGGACTACACAAGACTGCACTAAAGCTGCCAATTGGGCGTTTTTTATACCGCGCAGCCACTGTGTGTACACAACTAGCTCTACACATACCGCTCAGCACACACTCTAAAAAAAAGGGGGTGTAGGCGTTACACCCCTTGTCCCATATACGACACCCCAAAACTTCAGTTGGATGTACAGCGCACTGACGTTGTACCGACGCTACCAAATTTCACGAGCGGCTTGATAGCCGAGTTGTACAACTCATTAAAATAGTTAATGTAAGTGTGACTGACTGAAAAAAAGTTATCGGGGTTTTCTAGGCTCAACTGCAAAACCTATGTGTTTTTTTTCTGTAGACTTTGATACGTACTTTAGCTCTTTAATATCTTATATCGCACCGTCATCAACCCTCTCGCAAAAGTTGGGGCAGTCAGTTCGACATCAGCGCGCTCTACGTCGAACTGAAGTTTTGGTCTAATTCTAAAAAGGCCAGCTCAACTACAGCCTGTTACTGAAGTTTTGGGGTGTCGTATATGGGACAAGGGGTGTAACGTCTACACCCCCTTTTTTTTGAGTGGACAGCTGCCTGATCCACTGTCATTGCTAGA